>JASAND010009056.1:0-10899 GCA_030248195.1 Trissonchulus latispiculum | reverse complement strand
CTAATTAACACAACCAAGTTAACGTTAACACAGGAATGTTAAGCCTGCGCAGAACACAATCTGCGCAGGTATTAATTAACTTTAATTAAGTTTTTCTCACTAATTGTGAATGTTTACTGTAAGCGTAAAAAATGTCCCGGTTTTCAAGCTCTACAAGAATATGTAACTTTTTGTTCAAGTTCGTGCTCATCAAAGTTTTATTAATTTATATGCTGGTTGCAGGTACTGACATGTGCTCGTGTGAAACGGTAGTTGTACGTGTACTTCCACTCGGCTGGCTGCTGGGGTTGCCAGCGCCGGATCGAATAGCGGTTCGGTACGTCCCCTGATAGGGCACTAGGATGGAATTAGGAGGTAGATTTAGAAGTAGAAGTAGGTCGGTAGGGTCGGTAAGTCGGTAAGTAGGGACTGCGTAGAATGGCTGCTGAGACAGTGAGTGAGTGAGTTTTTGCTTTTTGGCATAAACTGATCAGAATTAACTATAGGCGAAAACTCACTCAAAGTCAGCCAATTAGTTTTAACATAAGTTTATTTGTTTATTCCTGATGAGAAACTAACTAATTAATAAGGAGTTTTACTCAAACCACCAGTTAGCACTAAGTTCTAGTTTTATTATTACGTAGGTTTTAGCTTTTTAGCTTAGGTAAGTAGATAGGCTACAATGGACCCAACTACTATAAGTGTTCGACAATTGACCATCTTCCAATATCAGAAATTCACCGGAAATACCAAGTTTCACATATATTTGGATCAATCAGTTGGCCACGGAAATGAATCCATTTCCCGTGGCAAATCAACAAAATTAGGCCAGAAACCGGCAGAAAACGTTTGTATTGTGCAGTCGTATTGTTCGCCCAGGATATTATGTCAAATTCAGTCAGTTTCGGTACTTTTTTCTTAAAAGGGGCCCTAGAAGGCCGGCTCGCGTAATAAAAAGGCAAGGGCAAATGAAGCCCGCAAATAGGCTGTAAGCAGCGCATTTCGTACGTTTCTAAGAATGTTTTGCCTAGCTCAAATCAGGCCCAACTGGGCCAAAAAGGGAAAATTTTACGAATCGTTTTGTCCAAGCAGGAAACTACATCAGGTTCTGCCAAATTCTGCAAAATACGAGCAAAAAATAGCCAAGACGACCCGTTTGGCTACAAGGAATTATTAGAAATGGCTAGCCAATAACCGACATTTTCAAGTCATTTCGTCAATTTACAAGTTCGAATGGGGCCCAAAATGTGCATTTTGGGCCTGGAAAGCAACAGAACGAGTAATGGTTGCTGGGTTCGATTCCCGCACCATAATTTTGTACTAATGGGTTTTAACCCATTTGATTCAGGTGCGCGGATCGTCTCCAGTTCGGAATCATAGTCAGCGAGCTAGTCAGACTTGGATCAGCTAGTGGAAGCGCTCAGACAAGGAACTTTGGTTGGAATCAGTAGTTTGGACATTTATTGGATCCGGAAGTGATCCCAGAATTGGATTTACCAGTCAGACTTTTGTGGAGCCTAATCACTGTAGGTACTTTGTGGACTTAGAGCATACTAAGGTCGAGATCAGAGACGAATTCCGCCGGCACTTGATATCAACTTGGGCAAACTGCAGACTTGAACTTTAATATTCCAAAACGTTTCGTAACTTGTTTCTAAAAATGTGCAATCTTACCCTGTTCAATCTGCTCATCTCCGGGGCTCAGTCCCCTTGTCTCTGGCTTGAGCTTAGATAGCAGCCAGGAGTTCATAGTATCTTGATACCGAAAGAGCCCGAAGAAGAATCAATCCTTAAACTTTGTTTTGTGTGTTAAATTTCATTAATTAGGAATATTAAGTAAGGCAGAACCAGGAAAACCCCACTTTCTATCTTTCCTCAAAAAGGTATCTCCGTACAGTAACCCTGTCTAGGTGTTGGAGCGGACATCGGGATAGCACTGTCCAAAATTCGGGGACTCACCCATAGACCGACCCAGGTTTAATTCAGCTAATAATTGTTTGTGTGTAGTTTTATTGATTTGGTAGTTTGATAATCCGTTTTTTGTAAGGACGGATAAAGAGTCGCACAGCACAAGCATATAGGCGCACGAGAAAGCATATAGGCATTAGTTAGCAGAGTGTTGGAGACAGTGTAATAATTAGGTGATCAAGACCAAGTTTGAGAAAGAGAAGAAGAAGAGGTACTACTGAACCTTGTCCCTAAACTAAACATATACTTTGGGTAATATTATCCTAAATTAGGATAATATTAATAATCCGCTAAAACGACAGTAACTGGCAACTCTGGTACAGTAACTGAACACTGTACTGATCTGTATTGGTATCTGTTTTATACACCTTATAACGACCCCTGTTTGTAACGTACTTGTCAATTCTGTTTAAAAGTGTACCCATCATAATTGTACTAATATAATAGTTGGTGTATCAGGCTTAGAGTCTTAGAATTGCATAGAGAGGCGCGATTGTCTCTGAAAGCCAGGCGCGATTGCCATACAAGGAGAACTCCCATCTCAAGGATCGGACTAGGACTAAACAAGATAAGTTCTGATCAGGAATTTGAAGATTCAACATCAATCCGGCGATCAACCCAAAGCAAGTGCTGACCCCCTCTTGCTGATCTGCTGGAATCCAGTGCATCAAACGAACTCACGAAGAAGACCCCTACAAATGTTGGCTGCAGGGAATCTCTGATTTTGGAACACCACCTTTCGGAGATCCAGTGCCTAAAGTCTACTTCGATAAGTGGACGCGCTAACCTTCCGTGTAATTGAGAGATTGGAGCTGAGAGCAGATCGTGTCTTGGATCTTGCTCACTTCATTACAAATATTACACCCGCGGGGGGTCTGGGAGGCCCGCAGACAAGCGGGACTATAGGGGCCCAGCCCTCTGTAGAAATTGTTTAGAAGTATTACGTTTTAAACCTATATTTCCGGTAATTTCCGGTAACGAAATTTTCTTCTAGTTTGGCTTCGAGCTAGCGATTTTTTGAAAAATTAAAGTGTCAAAACTTATTTTTCAGGCTACTTTTCCCGACAAAACTGGCCCAATATGTAATAAGCTCGCGCTGCGCGCAAGCTTAAAAATTTTTCCTCTAGCAAAATTTCCAGGCGGGCGGATGGGCTTTGGGGCGGAGCCCGTCCGGTCTCCCCCCCCCCCTATCTACACCTATATATATATAACTATATATACAGATTTTTTGCTTTTTTGTCATTTTTGCTATTTTCCAGAAAAATTATGTGTGCTTGCTGTGCGGAGACCAGAGAATCTGATCTAGCCGAAGTGCGTGCCATCACAGGTGAGCTGAAGCTCCCTCCAACTGATATCGTGGATGTCTATCGTGATGGAACGAAACGAACCGATGGGAAGCCGAGAATTATATAAGTTAAGGTCGCGCACATGGAATCACGTGATATTCTGTTGCGTGATTTGACCACTTTACAAAAGACGAAGGACCATTGGATCAAGATTTGGTGTCGCAAAGATCTAACCTACCGAGAACGACTCCAGGAACGGGCCCTCAGAAACCAGCTTGATGAAGTCCGCAAATCGATTCCTACTGCCGTGATTCGAAATGGAATAATATTTAATAAGGCTACTAAAACTCGCTGTGATCTTGATGCATTGAGTAACGGTTGTCCGTAGGGCTCTCGGGTGATGTGCCTGCTTTTAAAGTTCAGGATCTGACTTGCTTACTGTTGAACGCTGGATCTCTTAGGAACAAAATTACCGAACTAAAGTTAAAAATTTCGGAATCAAAAGCTAAGCTAATTTTTATAACAGAAACATGGTTTACTCCAGATCTTCCCGAAAATTTTTCAAATATTGAAGGCTTTTGATGTTATAGAAGAGATCTGTGCACTGGGAGACGGGGAGGTGGGGTCTGCATTTATGTTAGCGACTTGCATTACCATAACTGCATTACCATTAATTAATGCATCATTACCATAAGGATGGTTTAGATGGCATGAATTGAGTCTCTATAGGTTGACATTCATGATTCTACGAACTCAACAATGCGTTTTGGTGTGTTCTACCATTCACCTACTCCAAATGTGTCAAGTATTGCTAACATTTTGCAAAATATTGATGTAGCTTTATCCACATGTGTCCGATGTTTTGTTGTGGGTGATTTAAATTTACCTGAAATAAATTGGAATGTACCAATTGTCTATGGGATGGGGGATGCCATACCTTTTTGAACGATGTGAACGAACGAACAAAGGATTTGTTAAGTTTGTAAATGAGGCTACTTATTTTGCACCACCCTTTAACACACTTGATCTAATCTATGGATACAATATTTTTAGTGTAAAGCAAACGAGGGTATTAGAGCCTATTAGAACAAACTTTTTACAGAAAGATTTCACCCGTGCAGACTATGAAAGTATTAAGGTTTTTCTAAATGGAATTGTATGGGACTCAGTATTTGAATCTTGTGTCAGTGTCGATGACTATTGGACTGTATTTAAAGATGCACTAATGTTTGCAGCGGAAAATTATGTACCTATAAAACGGAGAATATCGTGCGGCAGACCGTTACCTGCCAATATCAAGTTACTGCTAAACAGAAAAAGGCGTGCTTGGAGAAAATTTAAGCTCACCAGATCTCAAAATGACAAAGATCTTCACCGTTCACTCTGTGCTCAAGTTAAGAGAGAAATTCGTTCTTTTAAAATTGGATATGAAAAATCGTTACTAACAACTAATAACTAACAACAACGTTACTAAAAAATTAGCCTTGGAGTTAGCATATCCTTTGAAGGTATTTGCAATATATCTATGAAATCGGGTTGTGTTCCTATTGAATGGCGCTGTGCAGATGTTGTGCCCATCCTTACGAAAGGAGATAAGAAAAGTCCTTTAAATTACAGACCTGTTTGTTTAACTGTCGTTCCATGTAAGAATATGGAGACAATCTTGAAGACACTGATCTATCATCATGTTGAGTCTGTGAATCTAATATGTAGCTTTCAGCATGGTTTTATTTCTAGAAAATCGTGCGTTACACAATTATTGGAATGTATAAGCCAGTTGATTGATGATATTGATAGTGGAAAAGCTGTTGATGTAATTTATTTGGACCTCAGACGGGCTTTTGATTCTGTATCGCATACGAAATTAACTCATAAACTATATGCTTATGGAATTCGGGGTAAAATCTTAAATTTGATCAAGTCATTCATTTCGAACCGTTTTCAACGTGTTAAAATTGATAACAATTATTCCGATTGGAGGCCAGTTGTTAGTGGAGTACCACAAGGTTCAGTACTTGGTCCTTTTCTGTTTCTTGTATATGTTAATTACTTGCCTGATGTTGTTAATCTCATGAAAGTAAGATTGTTTGCTGATGATGTAAAGTTGTTTGGATCTGTGGGATACTGTTTACCTCCGCAACAATATCAGTTGGACCGTGATAGAGTTTTTGATTGGGGGTTGATTGGCAAATGCAGCAGAATATTTCTAAATGTGGTATTGTACACTTTGGTAGAAATAATCCTGAACTTATGTACCAGATTAATGGGGAAAATTTGTCTGACTTAAATTCTGTGAAGGACTTGGGTGTAAATTTTGCCAGAGATTTTAAATTTAAACAGGATATAGCTGCTATTAAAGCAAATGCATGCAAACGTGTTGACATTATATTTGCTGTCTTTGAGTGTCGAGATGTTGTTATGGTTAAGCTCTTTACGTGTTATGTACGGCCGATATTGGAATATGCACGTCAAATTTGGTCTCCGTATACTCTTGATGAAATTGATTTAACAGAAAACGTACAACGTAGTTTCACAAAAAGATTACCAGGGGCCAATTTCACAAAAACTAGCGGATTTGTAAGTGCGAGTTTGCGAGTACTCGCACTTGAAACGCAAGTGTGGATTACAAGTGTTTCATAAAACTTTTCCGCAAACTTACAGAAATTAGCTAAGCAAGTTGCGGAACTTGACCCACTAGCAACGCAAGTGCGAGTACTTGCATTGCAGCCTGCAGGTGCGAGTAGAAGCAAAATTTACCACAAGCAAAACCCCAAATGGAGGGGTAGCCAACCCCCATTTGGCTAAAAAAACCTTGCGAGGAAGATATAATAATTCTAGCCGAAGACGCGACAAATTTTGGATTTGAATTTTTCGGGTCAGAGGTGCTGTAGTGACAATCTTAGTTTCGTTTGCTCTTTCATTTAGTTCTAAATTGTTTTAATTTTCGTCAATTCTCAGGCTCAACGCAGTCTACTGCTGCTGTTTGCGTCATAAATATTTCCTGATGGCAGATATTTTCAGGGGGGCAATCCAATTTCGGGGAGGATGTGGATGTCACCCTCGCCCATAGGTGTGGCTGGGCAAAAAAATCTGGGGGAGGGTGGGGGGACCCCCCTAAATTTTGGATTTTATGCCATTTTTGGCCACTTTTTGGCCAAAAATCTGGGGGGGGGGTTGCAAAAATCTAAAAATCTGGGGGGGGATCGCCAATATTTGTCATTTTGGTGGGGGGGGTCCCCTCCACCCCCCCCCCCCCCCTAACACACCATAGGGTCCCCAGGCGGGGTTGGGGGGGCCGGGGGTACTCTCCCCAAAATTTTCGACCCCCTTTGCCCCCCCCCCAAAATTTTCGACATCCCCTCCCCCCACTTTCGGCTGCCCCCACCCAACCCCCCCAACGGTTTTTGGAGCCGAAAAGTTAGCTAAATTTTGCCCAAAAATGGTCATTTTTTGAAAAATTTTTCTCAAATTTTGACTTAAAATCGCTTTAAAACCGCGTATAAACGCCTAAAACTGTCAAAACACACCTTGTTTTCTCGGAAAAAGCATTAAAATACAGAAAATTTTGCATTTTTAGGCCATTTTTTGGATTTTTGAGGTTCCAATTTTGGGGGGAGGTACCCCCATTACATTTCGCGGGTCGACCACCAAATTTCCATAGCTTACCCCTCCCCCAACCAAAATTTCCAGGGAAACTATGTAACACACCTCCTCGCCCCCCGTCTGTCTACGCGCCTGCATGCATATATATATACTTTACTGTTGGTGTGAGTAGTAAGGGACCTAAGGCATACTGATGCAATCCAGAGGTGGGTCCACAATACGCGATTTTTGATAGTAAGCACTGTGGGGCGGTTAGTCCATTCCATCCATCCATCCATCCATCCATGTTTCACTAGTTTGTGGCTTGATTCATAGGTGTACCACCTGTTTGGGTTGGGGGGGGGGAGTAGAAGGTCCAAATTTGGCTCGGGGGACCCCACCAAAATCCGAAATTTGGGGGGGGGACCCCCCTAAACTGTACCCAAGTTTTTTTTGCTAAAAATGCTCCTTTTTCGATGTACAGTACATTAAACGTACTCAAAAGCTTCTGTCAATAGCTTTCGTATGCGAAAAGGGGGCTTGAAAATTGAGAAATTTGTGCTAAAATATGCCTAAATTAGGCCAGATTGTGAATTATAATTGCGTATGTTACCTTTTAATTGCTATAAATAACCATCTTTAGCTGTTTGTAGCTGATTTACATCCATTTTTTCAAATTTTTTTCAAAAGTTTTCAGAAATTGCAAAAAAATTTTCCAAAAATTTTGCATTTTTTACTTGGTTTGGACCCAGTTTTAGGGGGGAGGGGGGGTTTGAGCTCGGCTTGGGGGGGAGTAGTTGAGGCCGGGTAGGGGGGAGGGGGTCTGGCCTCTCCGTGGGGGGGGGCACACGAAGCCCAATTTTAGAAAACAATTGGAAAAAAGTTTCTAATTTTTTTCCAAAAACTTTCCAGCAGTTAACTGAACATTATTTCTAATTGTTTTCTAAAAAATATCTATTTGTTTTCTAATTATTTTCTGTTAAATGTTTTCTAACTGAGGCCCACTTTCTAATTGTTTTCTAATTAATTTCTTGCCGTTTTCTAGCAAGTTTCTTAATGTTTTCTCATTGTTTTCCCTAAAAAAACGGACATTTTCTATATTATTTCTAATTGTTTTCTAAACTACTTCTATTATTTTCTCAATATTTTCTCACTATTTTCTAGCTTCCTTCCCAAGAGTTTTACAGAATATTTTCTTAATGTTTTCTGATTTTTTCTGAATTTTCCTTTACTTTTCCAGGTCTTCCTTGTTAAACAAACATTCATTGAGTAATGAATCTTTGTTGTTTGTTCGCCACTCTATCTGCGTCACTCTAATTATTGATAAGTGATACACGCCAAAACTGTCGAAGATGCTTTCCTAAAAGTGGGAATGGCTCTGAATCTGGAAAGAAGCCCGCAGTTCCCCAAACTAAAAGTGCCACACATTCAGATCACAGACATTTGATCGTACAGATATACGTATATACGTATTGTAGGAATTATATATATATACACACCATCAGCCGAACCTACAGACCTCCCCTGAAAAAATCATTAATGCGAGGATGATAAAAAAAATGATGGTTAAACACAAACCTAGAAATTCCGTAGAATTTTTTCAGTCGAAAGTTTTTACGAACTTTTATCCACTCCTCCAAAATTTTTTGCGGAATTTCGAAAAAATTGCAAAACTCATATTTTTAGTTTTTCAAAGAAAACTAATGAATTTTATTACAAGTAATAAAAATGCTCCTCCGGAGCATGAAAAAGTAATATGGGTAGTTGTGAGGTTGTAAAATCAAGAGAGGACTAGTCTTAAAAATGCTTAATATGGGGCTAGGTTCAAAAAAAGAAGAGGACTAGGTTGTGGGCGAATTAATATGGGCACAGCTTCGCCGAGCAACCCATATTCGCGTACTGAAAAAGTTATATATTTTTATACGTACCAGTGTTCAGATTTAGTTACGGCACGTAAATAATATACGACTATGATAAACGAGTTTTAGTGGAAGCAAACATTTCTTTCGATAAACTCTTAATATTTATCTACTGAGCGTTTTAACCATTTATAAGAAAAGTATATATTTCAACAATAACTTCAGGATCAGGACTCTCTCCGACGATCTTCTATTTCTATTCAACCGTTAGCGTTACAATCATAGCCTTGGTTCTTTCTAGTTGCTTGTCGTAGTCCAGCACAACCAAATTATATACTATATACGTAGTTTACGTATATATAACTGCTGGAATTGTAATTATTGACTGACATTAATTGCTTTGTATATGGCAATCGCCATGGCGAAGCGTGAAAGCCCGCGAATATGGGTTGCTCGGCGAAGCTGTGCCCATATTAATTCGCCCACAACCTAGTCCTCTTCTTTTTTTGAACCTAGCCCCATATTAAGCATTTTTAAGACTAGTCCTCTCTTGATTTTACAACCTCACAACTACCCATATATTTTTATTACTTGTCCTTCTCTCATTTTAAAGGTTCCCTTTCCAGCAGTGAACTGACGCAGATAAGGAGCTTGAAAAATGCAATAGGCAGGGCAAATGTGAGCAAATGGGATTTCATTTTTCTACCAAACAGGACTACTTTTGAAGGCTTTAATTTTTGACCCACGCCGGCCACCCACCCACAGGTCGGTGGAGCCACTTTTTGTGGCTGGTATAATGACAAAACTTGATCGCCTCATCAAGGGCCTTCATTTGATACCAAACTTGACCACTTTTGAAGACTTTCATTTTTGACCCACACCAGACCCACAGTAGGAGGCACCCACCCACAGGTCGGTGGGGCCACTTTTTGTGGGTGGCATAATGACAAAAGTTGATCGCCTCGCCAAAGGCTTTCATTTGATACCAAACTTGACCACTTTTGAAGACTTTCATTTTTGACCCACACCAGACCCACAGTGGGAGGCACCCACCCACAGGTCGGTGGGGCCACTTTTTGTGGGTGGCATAATGACAAAAATTGATCGCCTCGCCAAGGGCTTTCATTTGATACCAAACTTGACCACTTGAAGACTTTCTTTTTTGACCCACACCGGGCCCACTGTGGGTGGGGCACCCACCCACAGGTCGGTGGGGCCACTTTTTGTGGGTGGCATAATGACAAAAATTGATCGCCTCGCCAAGGGCTTTCATTTGATACCAAACTTGACCACTTTTGAAGACTTTCTTTTTTGACCCACACCGGGCCCACTGTGGGTGGGCCACCAACCCACAGGTCGGTGGGGCCACTTTTTGTGGGTGGCATAATGACAAAAGTTGATCGCCTCGCCAAGGGCTTTCATTTGATACCAAACTTGACCACTTTTGAAGACTTTCATTTTTGGCCCACACCGGACCCACTGGGGATGGGGCACCCACCCACAGGTCGGTGGGGCCACTTTTTGTGGGTGGCATAATGACAAAAGTTGACCGCCTCGCCAAGGGCTTCCATTTGATACCAAACATGACCACCTTTGAAGACTTTCATTTTTGACCCACACCGGACCCACTGCGGGTGGGGCACCCACCCACAGGTCGGTGGGGCCACTTTTTGTGGGTGGCATAATGACAAAAGTTGATCGCCTCGCCAAGGGCTTTTATTTGATGCCAAACTTGACCACTTTTGAAGACTTTCATTTTTGACCCACACCGGACCCACTGTGGGTGGGCCACCCACCCACAGGCCGCTGGGACCACTTTCTGTAGGTGATATAATGACAAAAGTTGATCGCCTCACCAAGGCCTTTCATTTGACACCAAACTTGACCACTTTTGAAGACTTTCATTTTTGACCCACACCGGACCCACTGCGGGTGGGGCACCCACCCACAGGTCGGTGGGGCCACTTTTTGTGGGTGGCATAATGACAAAAGTTGATCGCCTCGCCAAGGGCTTTCATTTGATACCAAACTTGACCACTTTTGAAGACTTTCTTTTTTGACCCACACCGGGCCCACTGTGGGTGGGGCACCCACCCACAGGTCGGTGGGGCCACTTTTTGTGGGTGTCATAATGACAAAAGTTGATCGCCTCGCCAAGGGCTTTCATTTGATGCCAAACTTGACCACTTTTGAAGACTTTCATTTTTGACCCACTCCGGGCCCAC
>JASAND010009055.1:0-15525 GCA_030248195.1 Trissonchulus latispiculum | reverse complement strand
TCCGAGCATAGCGCAGCGAGTCCAAGGGGGTCCGCCATGGCCACAGGGGTGAGGTGGGTTAAGTGGCGGGTAAAGGTGTAGGTTAGTGGTTATTTGGATAAAACAGTTAGTGACGTCGGACCGTTAAAACCCGGGGAAACCGGCGAGATCATGGGTGTCAGTCCATTCATCGGGTGCAAGTCGCCTGATGGCGCCTTGCCTGCGAGACGAATCTGTCCCTCCGGCCACAGCGAGAGCAGGTGAGAGGGACGGCGCCGCAAGAGTTTTTCATGCCGAGCCCAACCATCTCGGCGCTCAAATTCGCGGCCACAGCTCCCGCATCTGAATGAAAGCCCGCACCTGTTGTCATGACGGGCCCAGTTCTTCTTAGATGTGGAGTTTCCACATTTAGTACAGATGACCCGTCCAAGATCGTTTGGGTCCGGGCGATTTCCGGACTGGCCCCCGGCCCCACGGGGGGACGTTCGGGCTCCGGCTGGGGAGCGACCTGCGGTTCCCGCCATTCTCCATGGGTGGCGTTGATATGGCGGGAGTTCGTGGTATGGGATCTTCTGGAGAGGCCGCAGATGTTGCATCTATATCTTAGGTGGGTCCACTTCTCAACGACCCGGAACAGCGCTCTGACATCAGCGGTTACGGGAAGGTCCGGGAGGCCCCGGGGCCCTGGACCAGATGCGGCTCCCCATCAACATCATTTGGCTGCTCCTCTGGACTCGTGCGTAGCGTGGTTTTAGCTTACAGTACCTGCCCACATGGATTTTCATTCCCTTCTCCGAGGCAAAACCCTTGTGGCAGTGGGGGGCAGGGATAGGAATCGGAAGACGCAGCAAAGGCGGTGTGGCAGCGTCCGAGGTGTCGGTCCAGCAGCAGCTGGGAGTCGAAGCCTTCTCCGCAGTTGGGTTCCGGGCATGTGAACGGGCAGCCAGGTTGTCTCAGAGTTGCCGAGAGGCCTCGAATAGAGGCGCGCCAATAGGCCCGATCTTGTGACTGCAGGGGGCCAAGAGGAGGGGCTTATCCCAGGCTGCGCCCTGGCCACATCAGAATACCATCCCATGATTTTCTTTCGGTCTCCTTGACGCTGCATCTGGGGGACTCGATTTGCTGCGTGGCCAAACGCCAGTCGAAAGGGGATCCTGGTGCTGGGCATTCTGGCCAGATGACCCATGAACCCTGCTGCCCTCTGCCTAACCAGATCCTTGACGTCGGGCACTCCGAACTCTTCCCACAGGTCAGACTGGCGAACGTGAAGGCGCGGACCCTTGATTGACTTCAAGTAGGAGTACCAGAAATGCCTGAGGGCGTTCATCTGCCGACCGTCCATGGTCTTTGACTCAATTCCGTACAGGAGTACGGAGGCGATACAGACTTGGAAGATGCGTCCCGTGGTCCTGTCGGAGAGCCCGGAGCGTCAGACTCCCCTGAGCTTACCAAAAGCCGCGGAGGCTCTGCTGATTCGGCGCTGATTGTCGGGGACACAGCCGAATAGAGAGTCCCTATCCACTCCGATTATTGATCCCAGGTAGCAAAATTCCTGGGTCCGCTTGATCTCGGTTCCTCGGAGCTCCAGGAGGAGCCCATCCTCCGCCGCAGGGGCATCCATCCATTCGGTTTTCGTCAGGCTGATCTCTCCTCCGAAGCGCCTGCGCACTCGTCAAGAATCTCCGTGCATCGGCGGAAGGAGGCCCCACTACGGCAGAGGATGGCAGTGTCGTCCGCGTATTCCATATCGGTGAGGATGCAGACATTGTTGCACTTCAGTTGACGTTGCTTGGCGATTGTGCGGACTTTCAGGTCCCGCTTGAATTGGACCGAGACGCCGAAATCTGGCACCTCTTCTGCACGCCGGGATCGCCACAGGTTCATCACGAAGGAGAAGTAGAAATTCCATAGGGTTGGGCAGCAGCAGCAACCCTGGCATACCCCGGTGGAGATAGGGAATCGCGCGCCCAATTCCCCCTGGAATAGGACCTGGGCACGGAATCCATCATGGAAAGATCTCACCAGAGAGATCACGTTGCCAGGAACCCCGCATCGCTCCAGCAGTGACCAGATCAGGCTTCTATCACAGGAGTCGAAAGCTTTCTTCAGATCGACGAATAGGATGTACAGCCGGTCATCCTGATCTCCATCGGCCGCCAGAGTAACGCCAAAGTCCTCCATTAGTCTCCTGATGGCGAAGATGCAGTCAATGGTTCCCCGATCCGGCCGGAACCCGTGCTGCTCCTCGCCCCACACTTCTTCACCAACTGCCTGCAAGCGCCAATTGAGGATGTTGTTGACTGCCTTGGAGAGCACTTCCAAGAGGACGATTCCGCGCCAATTATCTAGGTCGGTGAAGTTGCCCTAGTTCTTGTACAGGGCGACTAAAACAGCGTCCAGCCATCCATCCGGAAGAGCAGGAACACCTCCGCCGTTGTCCCAGAGATCCAGAAGCGCCTCATGTAGGATTTCGGTGACTGCTGGCAGGTCTTTGATACATTCAGCAGGCACGCGGATAAACCCTCGGATTTTCCTTGTTTCGGTCGCTGAATGGCCTTCTGTACTTCCTCCAGAGAGGGTGGACTCCAATCCACGGAATTCTCGAACCTCGGCAGGTCCTGCAAGACGAACCAGTCGACTTGTCGCGTGATGTTGAGAATCCCTCCAAAGTGTTCACTGATTTCCTCCAGGTGAAGGGCACCGCTGGCACGTGGCCTGAACCGAAGTCCACCGGATGGGAGTTCCTTGGCCAGTTCCGCGATCCGGAGATAGAAATCACGGGAGTTTCCGTTCCTCCAGCTGCGTTCGATGGCATTGGCTTTCTCCAGGAACCATTGCTCTTCCATGTCGCGAAAGCGCCTCCGGATCCGGTGAGTAGTCTCCCGATACCGTCGCCGGGATCTTGCAGAGGGCCTAGACTGGCAGAGCCGGAATTCTTCCTGTTTCTCCAGCGCTAGCCGTCTGATCTCGGATTGATTTTCGGCCATCCACGATTTTTGGAGACCATTTCTGATTCCAATTTCCTCGACTGCAGTTTCACGGATGATCTCCGTGAGTCGACCCAGATCGGGAGCCACTTCCCGGATCCGTTGGGTGGCAGCTCGTAGGTATCTTTCGCGGACAGCAGGATCCTTGAGGATAGCTACGTTGATCTTTTTCGGTCTCGTCAGTCTGGGAGGGGTGGACGGGTCCACTTCTGGGCCAGAGGGGAGGGCAAGATTCAGTCGCTGCTGCAGGACCACCGACAGGAGCTTGTGATCGGAGCCCACATCCAGAGAGGGACGGACACACAGGCCGCATAGGACTGTCGCACCAGAGACAGGTCCAGCATCGCTGGATACCTCCACCTGGGATGGAACCAGGTGGCAAGGTGGGAGACATTCAGCCGCTGGAATCCGTTGGTCCAGCTGGCAGAAGAGGATCAGTCGCGTGCCCATGTGATTCCGTTGGTCCGATTCTCCATGAGGGCCGAGGACGTCGGTCAGCTCTTCTTCGTAATCCATCCGACGATCCAGCCGGCTGTTCAGGTCTCCCCCCAACCAGAAGAAGCTTCTGCGTGGCGTCCGTCGCAGGACGTCAGAGAGGGACTGGTAGAACTCGTCGATTCAGCCATCTGAGCCTTGGCGGTAGGGGCATATGCGACCATGACGTGCCACGGGGGCTCCCGGCCAGCAGACTTGAAAGAGACTGAAAGGGCTCGGCCGTTCCTGGCAGCGACAGTCTGTGCCCCGGCCGCCTTCCGTAGCCGCAGGACTCAGCAAGATGGCCACTCCAGCAAAGATAGCATCCGCCACGGTGTCGTAGATCAGAGTCCAACCATCTTCCAGATCCATGGTGCCGTAGCCGGGAAGTCGGATCTCGCAGAGGCAGACTGCGTAAAAGCTCTCCCGAACAGAGAGTTCCTTCAGCAGCTGAGTCTTCTCGCCGGTATCCCGGCGAATGGAGCGTACGTTGACGGTGGCCAGCCGGACGTTTTTGGGCTTCCCGCGAGTAGCGCCACTGAACTGCATTAGGTCCTTCGGTGCCACTAAGCGAACCACCGGGGCGAGGGGGGGTTGCGCACGGATGACCATTCCGAGCACGACCGTTGCGCCGGCACCGGCCAGCCGAGGGCCCACATGGGCCCCGAGCAGGGCCGACCAGGTGCTGAGTCGACGCCACTGGGATGATGGGACCAGGGTACCCTTCTGCCTCCAGTCGGGTCCTCTGTGCCCTTAGCCGCCGCCTGCGTTCCCTCCGCAGCGCCCTGTTGAGATCACCAGGTCGGCGTTGCCACCGCCGCCCTCCAGCCACCGTTGAGGCTGTCATCCCAGCATCGCAGGTCCGGGGTCAGACGTATATATGCTTTCTGGGTTTCACTATCCTCTAGTTAGACGTATGCTTTGCTTTCCTTTGAACGCGTAAGATAAACAGGTCCGAGTGCAAATTATTTTAGCTTACAGCGTACAGCTTAGCCTTTATGATTCTTAACATGTTCACTCTTAAAAGGACTCCTGTAGAAATTCCAAGAATTCTTGTAGTTTTCTACAAAAGTGCTCCTGTTCGGTCAGCCGCTAGCGGAGCTGCTTGTATTTTGCACAAAAGCAATCTTTACCGGTCTCTCAAATAAAGAATTTCAGGAGTTTCCTGTAGAAATTCTAGACATCAGCTGAACTCCATATCAGGCTTATCAATCTTTCCTATGCCTGCTTCCCTTACATCTCCCCCGGGTTTCATTTAAGACGCGTCCCGCGGCATGCTCAACTCGGAATCCAACCGAGAGCGCACCCGGCGCAGGGCATTCTGAGCTCATGGGATCCTTGCTCCCCCGACACATGTTCCAGACCCCTTTATGATCCAACCAACCAGAAGCAACTACTGGGGGACAGAAACTGGATCATTGGGACTTTCACCCTGCCAGCTCCTGGCAGCCTCGCCACATGTAGTGCTTCTACATACCAGGGCTGGTGGACCAAGAAGAAACCGAGGACGAGCCCAAGACGGGAGACGTCATGCACCCTTGTACCCACGAAACCAGGACCTTGAAGAGAGAGGGGAAGAGGAAGGTTCAGCTTTTCATTCAGATTTGAAAGTACAGAATTGGCTTAGCCGGGGTTCGAACCACGGCCCTTCTGATCCCGGGACAGGCATGCTAAACACCCACTACATCACAGGGCTATATCAGGCTTATCAATCTTTCCTTTAGCTGCTTCCCTTACACAGTCGCCAATCATACCGATGCTCGTATATTCTAAGAAACTTGTATGCAACTAAACAGCGCTCAACTCAATGCCAGGTCCTTTCAGAATTGTAGCCAAAACTACTGTAATTAAACCCATATCCGGCTCGCGTCAATTTAAACTGACATTTAAATTTTCTCAGATTGCTCGACAACGGTTGGATCCATAATTTATCTTTTTATACAGGCTTGTCAGCTATTAATTGTGCTTCGTAATTAGTGTGACCAATCCCGAGTTTGCACTGCCGCGTTAACTCCAGCCAATAAATTTGCTGTATTGGTCTGTATAATGGAACGTGTTTGGTTCATCAAAGCAAAACTTATAAAAAGTTAATATAAAATTATATAATTATAAAATATGCAGTTACATGTTAGTTCTCAGTTGCATAGAAACAACTTTCTCTCACATACGTGATTCTGGAGTTACAGCAATATTGCTAGGGTCAGTTTAAACTGACGCTTTTGGAACTGCTATTGTAGACATCTGCAAACTAGGGTCTAACATATCTCGATTACCCCCCACTACTCAAAATCCTTAAAAACTTGACCAAATGAGCTAACACTTGGTATGCGTATGTTTTCGACTACGCTCAGTTCAAATATCGCAAAATTTTTCGATTTCGCGAAATTAGATTTTTTCGATTTCTAAGGGGCAACCAAGGGAAACCGAAAAATTTTTGTATTCGATTTTGCTCAAATAAGGGTTTCCGGGGTCGTAGAAAACGAATCTGACGTCCGTTTTTCGATTCCGCTTTTCGTTAGCTCATTATAAGCTAAAGATTAAAGCTTAAGATGTATATATATATAAGCGTTAGCGAACAGAGCATAAGTTTTGCTCTGATAACAGAGTCTAGGCATAAGGTGCATTCATAGTTCCTGTCACAAGCAGACGCGCGTATGTAAGCGTATGCATGCGTTCGTGAGCATGAATATGTCACAAAAAATAATGACACGTAACCTTACTTGTTCCTTTAATTAAATTAATTTTAAACGGTCAAAACGGCACGTTGACGCTTGTCTGAGTCGAAACACCCGAATAAGTTTAAACTACACATTTTTGGAGAGCCAGAATCTTACATTTCCGACGATGCAATCATCTTTGCCGTAGTTTTTTGATACACTTTGGCAAAAATAAGCTACATAATTGGGGTTTTGATAATTCTACCTAAGGATTTTCCCACGGGAAAAGGATTAACTTGCAGCAAAATGGGGTAAAGTTGCGTTAGGGCGCCCGTGAACTTAGGTCATTTTAATTTTAGTGCGTTAGGGCACTCAAATGGTGCGTTAGGGCGCCCAGTAAGTGCGTTAGGGCGCCATTTTATCACTCACATTCCTCTCCTATGCTCATAAAAACGTGTATCACTTTCGCTTAACAGCAGACATGTGAAATTTTAGAAAAGATAAGCTAAGAAAACGTAATCCAGTCAACTTTTTGGCTCCTGCATTCTCCCAAGCAATAATACTGTCTTACCAGCAACATAAACCTTCGGAAACGTACTGAGCTTTAAAACAAGAAAGTACAACACCAAACGTATAACGTTACGGACAGTGTGCCACATGAAACGCTAGGGCTTAATTCTTTGGATAATTGTGATTGTTTTACAAAAATTCTGAAATAAAAATAATTTTCAATTAATTTACATTGATTACTGATTTAAAGTGTTAGTTTAGTTATTTAAAGATTTCACTAATTGTTCCTATCTATTTGTACTTTAAAATGTATATTAGGTAAGTACTATGAAAGAAACAGACTCTGTTGTTTCCTATTGGAATAGTCGGCTCATATCGCATAGACTGGGCGCCCTAACGCACACATTGGGCGCCCTAACGCACCATGTCCAAAAATTGAAAAAACCGCCCTATAGCATCATAGAGGCGCCCTAACGCAACAGGCGCCCTAACGCAATACAATCCAAAATGGTGCAGCAAGAATCTAGTTTCTAAAAATGTGCAACTTGAGGTGTGTTTCAAAACGTGTCCAAAGTCTAAACAAATATATATGCCCACTAGCGTAGATACGGGGGGGCGGGGAGGGTGGCCGCCCCCCGAAACGGTTTTGCCCCCTGAAAAAAATTGGCCAGATGAAAAAATTTAAGCCCGCGCTTTAAATTTAAGCGGGCGTTTAAATTTATAGTAAACACAAAGAAATTGTATTAAAATGCCCCAAACATTAGTGCATTTGAACTTCATTGAAAATTCGGCGCGACTTCATAATTAATTCTGTATTTTATCTTAAACGCCTTTGTCTTTACGTGTGGCTATGAAAACAGGGCATGCCGACGTCATATTTAAAGTCAAAAGATAGATCATGCATAATCACAATATGTACAAAGGGGGTGCATGAAGATAAACTTGAGAAGTTTAAAGCATTATATAGCTTACAAAATTAAAAAATTATTTTACTGCTATTTTTGCTGCTTTTACTGCAGTTAACACATTAAGAGCAGTTTTGCTGACATCTTAATTAGACATATATACATACAATGCAAAGAATTCAATGTTTCCATAGCGTTTTAGTGGTGAAATTGAAAAATTTTCTCAACTTCTGGGGGACTCCGCCCCCCAGACCCCCCATTTGGGTTTTAGCATGCCGCTTTGGGCTACAATCGATTTAAGCCAAGAACCTTATAGAAATTTTGTGCTTAGTGTTCATACAATTGTTGAGCAGAAAAATAAAAAAATTTACCCCCCCCCCCGGACTTCGGTCCAAACCGCCCCCTCTGAAAATTTTTGGGGTCTTTTCCCCCAGATTACCCCCCCCACCACTCAAAGTTCTTAAAACTCGACCAAATGACCTGAAATTTGGTGTGGGTATGTTTTCGACCACGCTGAGTTCAAATATCGCAAAATTTTTGGATTTCGCGAAATTTGATTTTTTCGATTTCTAAGGGGAGACCAAGGGTAACCGAAAAATTTTTTGTGTTCGATTTTGCTGAAAAGTTGTATATAGGGGTTTTCTGGGCCTCAGAACACGAATCTGAAGTCTGTTTTTCGATTCAGCTTTTCGTTAGCTCAGCATAAGCTAACTTAAGCTTACAACTTTAGCTTATATCAGGCTAACGAAAAGCTGAATCAAAAACGGACTTCAGATTCGTGTTCTGCGGCCCAAAAAACCCCTATATAGGAACTTTGAGTGGTGGAGTGGTAATCTGGAAAAGACCCAATTTTTGTATCTACGCTACTGTATATTCCTGAAGATGTGTATATATAAACATGTTTCAAGATAATTCATATTTAAGGCCGGTTCACACGATCAAATTCTCGTCAAAAAATTTTGATCAAATTTTTTAACAGCAAAATATTTGATCAAAACACTGTCAAAATTGCATCAAATAATTTGACCAAATTTTGATCAAATTGGGCGCCAGTTTGAATTTGCGCGCGCAGAAAATGGTCAGTCCAAAGCGCAAACTAACGTTTTTCGTGTTATCTCAATGTGATTCTGAACTCAAACCTAAACGCCCTTGGGTCAAAGGTTGGTAAAACGATCTAACACAATTTACAGTTTACAGCAACTTTCATTCGCGATTTTTAAATATTAAATATTTCATCAATTTTTTCGAACATTTGGCAAAATCCTATTCATTTAAATCAAATTGAAAGTATATTTAATGAAAATGTATGTTATTATAGTCCTGTGATTTTGTACATTGTATTGAAAGACCGTAGAGAAACTGCATGTGTGAAGAAAACAAACGGCTATGCTTCAAATTTAGTTATGCTTCAAATTAAGTTACGGCCACGTGATACACGTAGTAAAATGTCACTGGACAAGCCGTCAAATATTTGATGGTTTTTGCGCACTGACCAAACCAATTTGATAGTTTGACAGCAGTTTGATGGCATATTTGACGGAATTTAATGGAATTTGATGCCCGTTCAAACCATCAAATTTGGTCAAATTGCAAGTTTGGTCAAATTTGATCAAATTAATTTGATGAGAATTTGATCGTGTGAACCGGCCTTTAAACGCGTAAACTTAGAGCAAGTGAGCGTACCCCCGTTTGGACCCCGTACCCATATAGGGGCGCAGTGAGAGGGGGTCAATTTGGGGAGGGGGGTAAGCCGATTGCGAACATAGCATAGTTTTGGCTTTGACTGTATAAATTGTGGCGCTTGGCACACTCTTATACATGATGTAAGTTTGGTCAAATTTGATCAAATTTATTTGACGAGAATTTGATCGTGTGAACCGGCCTGTACATGCTTGACTAGGGCATTGCATGAGTTTTTAAATTGGCCAAATCTAGTTTTTTCTAGACGAAAGAAGTAGGGTCTAGTGAGGAGAGACCCAAAAATGAGGGCCTAATGTGATGTAAAATCGCCAAATATGCCGTAAAATTAGCCTGTTTTCTGCATAAACGGCTACAACTAAGCTAAAACTTGCTCAAAATTCTGTTTTAGTAGCACAATTTCTGATTTCAGTCAAAACTCCGACGAAGCCGGAAACTTTATGACAATTTTGAGCAAAATTCCTTAAAATTTGGCATTTTTGGGCACCTTATAGTGAGTGAAGACAGAAAAAGTGTGAGGAGCCCATGCAAAAGGTAGGGGTGCGCCCCACCGCCAATCCCCTTAAAGAAAGCCCAGCAAAATTTATCGAGAATTTTTGTAATTAAATTCTTCGCTCATGGTGAGAAACTGGGTAAATTCCCGAAAGTTTTGATCTCTCCGCATGTACTGTGTATGCTTTCCTGGGCTGCTTTCTAAGTATACTATTGTTGTCAATTCTTCTTCTCCTTTTTATGGATTATTATTTCACTTTTTCTGGAGGGGCATATTTTCATTTTTATTGAAAAATTGTGAAAATTGTAATTCAATATATGGCGAAACATCAGAAATCATCTAGCAAAAAACATGCGAAAACTAAGAAGCAATTATATACTAGTACTTAAAAACATTTTAACATCCACTGTTATTGTAACTACTATTACTGCAGCCTATAATGATAACACATATAACTATGGTTATAAATTATTGTCGTTATTTCCTTTCATGCTTGCGTTTATATAACCGTTATTTTAAATTGTGGTTGTTCTAACCTATATGTAATGGTTACTTACGTAACTGTTATTATAATGTCAAACTAGACGGAACTATATGACCAGTTTGTTGGGTGTTCCTTCAAAACGTCTAAATTTAAACTGTTTTTCGTTCAACGTCTGCCGCCGTCAAAAACAGATTGAAACTGACAAAACGTCTAATTTTCCTAAAATTGTGGCATACGTCAAAAATGCTAAACAGGGACCCAGGGTTGTCAACGTCTAAAACCAGGTTAAGGGGGCTACGTCGATCAAAAATTCTGTCCTCACCGATTTCGCTCAAATTGTTCCCATTGATACTGCCTAGTGTTCTACACAATCAGAAACACAGTACAGACAAGTGTGCGCCACGCGCCATGCGTGACTGAATAATGCAATAATGTAAAGTCTGACCAAAAAATGTAGAAAGCGAAATTGTTTTCTTTATATCTCAAAAACGCTTCAAGATAGCTACCACAAAGTATATATTTTCTGAACCGGACTGATGAGATCTTTCTTTTCGTGAGCAATTTTTTTTGAAATTTCCCGTGCGATTTCAAAGGGCGCCGCTTTTATATGTACAGAAGGATTGGTACATGGTACTGCCGCGATTTTTTGCTGAAAATTTTCCGCTTGTATGAAAGTGCTGCACACCAAATTTCAACTTTTTTTGGCTGAAAATTGCGTGAGTTATTCAATTTTTTTGATTTTCAAAATCCTTTGATCTTTGCCGCTTTTTCGATTTTGAATGAAACAATACTCGTGACTCGCTCGTAGAAAAATTTTCGATTAGGATTTTCGAAAAGGACCGCCTAGGCGTCAGCTTTCATCCGATATATGTGAGATTTCGAAATTTTGAAAGTCGATTTTTTTTCGAAAAATACCACTTTTTGACCCAAAATTTCGACAGCGAGTCTAGCAAAGTGAGTAAAAATTACATAATCATAAAGTCCAGTCTAGCTGAATCCAACGATATAAGGTATTTTAGTGGCTACGACTTACATTGCGTCCGCAATGAATTTTTAAACAATTTCCCTTTTTCAGCTGGTTTTTGCTAGTTTACACTGGCTCATGCAAATCAAGGCGGCAACATCAAAGACGGCCAAAACCACCTGAAATAAGGGAAATTGTTAAAAAATTCATTGCGGACGCAATGTAAGTCGTAGCCACAAAAACTTTATATCGTTGGATTCAGCTTAGATTGGACTTTATGATTATGTAATTTTTACTCACTTTTGCCAGAATCACTATGTCGAAATTTTGGGTCAAAAAGAGGTATTTTTCGAAAAAATCGACTTTCAAATTTTGAAATCTCACATATATCGGGTGAAAGCTGACGCCTAGGCGGTCCTGAAAATCTAATCGAAAAATTTTTTCACTGAGCGAGTCACGAGCAGTAGCCAGTCAAAGTCGAAAAAGCGGCAAAGATCAAAGGATTTTGAAAATCAAAAAAGCTGAATAACTCACGCAATTTTCAGCCAAAAAAGTTGAAATTTGGTGTGTAGCACTTTCATACAAGGGGAAAATTTTCGTGAAAAAATCGCGGCAGTACCATGTACCAATCCTTCTGTACATATAAAAGCGTCGCCCTTTGAAATCGCACGGGAAATTTCAAAAAAAATTTTTCACGAAAAGAAAGATCTCATTAGTCCGGTTCAGAAAATATATACTTTGTGGTAGCTATCATGAAGCGTTTTTGAGATATAAAGAAAACAATTTCGCTTTCTACATTTTTTGGTCAGACTTTAGTTATTTTTCCTCTAGCACATTTTTAAATGTATGTTAAGAAATATATAGGAATAGAAATATAGATAGATATGGAAATAATAGCGATAACGAACAACACTAACAACAACAATATAGACACATAAACAGTATATATTATGATCCCTTGATAGTTCTTGCTCACTGACTGTTTTCGCAACAACAATGGTTCAGATAGTTTTTTAATACAAGTCGCGCAGTTACAGCAAACACGACATTTCTCCCATGAAACCACTAACCCAAGCATATACTTCGTTTTCTTTATCTGCATCGAGAACGGAACGCTGAATAGCTTTTTGCTGTCCTCTGGAAATCTTGTAGTAGTTAGAAAAGAGGGAATGAGCTTTGTTGTGATCAATGAACGAATAGGAAGAGATAGTAATGTTGTTAACAATCAAAGTTCCTTCCAGGGTAATCGGATTGTAGAGACCGATCATTGTCTTTTGACGAATTCCAACAACTTTCTCTGGTTGAACTCCAGAATTCAGGATGGAAAACGACGTGCGAAAACGACACATTCCCTCCTTCAGTTGGGAGGCTGGAATTGAGTCTAAGGATTCCAGCAGATCTTTTCCTTTACATTGAGATCCGGTTACGATTATCTGGTGCTCTGGAGTTACAGTAACCTTCGATACAGATTCAAGAGTAATTTCCAAGCCCAACGACTGGCGGTCATTTGCCGAGTGAAATTGGAATGTTACCGGCTTCCAAAGCAGCTGTCCCTGACCGCCAAAATGGTGGATCCAACCTGAAGATGTCTCACTTCGCTCAGACCGTATCTGGTCAAAACTTGATCACTCCCGTGAATACAGGCGCCGCCGCCTGCAGGTGTACAAACTCCCAATGCGTAGTCTACAATATAAATCAGGTTTTTCAAGCCTGCAATTTCTTATGTCGTATGTAGTTAGTAGTTGAAGATAATTTCGATTAGAGATTCGCTCCGCTACGTGATACAGGAAGGCTGCGTTTTTATTCAATTTTGGAATTCATGGTTAACATCGAGATTTTTGGCCAAACTCTTGCACCCATTTGCCAGACTCTTCGCTTCTGCTCCCATCATTTCATCTCATTTTTGACTCTGCCTCTTCGCTCATGCCTACCCTAGTGATCTCAAGACGGATTGATAGCCATCAACTTTTTTCATCTGAACCTACAGCCCTCCGTTTCATGGTTCCAAACTCAGCTTCATGGTTCCAAGTATAACCTGCAAATGATCTCACTTCAGCGCCGGCTCTCACAAGAAGATCAGTATTTTCCACGACAATTTTTTTCCAGATGAAGACCAGCCAATTTTGAATGTTCGACACGTTAGCACGACGTTCTAAGGATCTTTACCAGATACCAACACCATAACGCTAAGTTTATCTTCCTGGATAACTTTTCTAACTGTCTTAGTTCTAAAACTAAACGTCGGGGAATTGACAAATTTTAAAAAAGTATTAAAAAGTATTGTTGCTGTAAGTTCGAAGCGAGCGTAAGACTGTTGACTAGGGAATGGGACCGTCACCAGTCCATGTATACAGCATACCAGTTTAGTCTTCGTGTAAGGAAACTAGGTTTCCGGTTTATAAATTGACAAAGTAAACATGCAGCTACTCACTTTGGCAGTAGACCTCTGTTACGTTTTGCACATTTCATTTCCAGAGCTGACCTGTAAGGTGGTCCTGGACGATGATCTGAAACTTGAAAGGTGGCAAATGGGCTCAAGCGCAACTATGGAACCAACTGGTTGATGTCTGCAGAAGTCCCCCAATCACCCCCTTGACAATGCTGTGCTCTCTCATCTGCCCTGGCTTCATTAATCTCATCCCTACGAAATCGTCAATTTAAACAACAATTTAAACTGCTTGACTGTTTGTTATTGTTATAATGTTGTATCCGACTGTGTTCTGTTGGTCCTGTGGACCAAGAGCGGTTTTTTCTTGTCGCTTTTCTGGTACCACCGGTGCCGGCAGTTAGCTTCCCCCCTTCCCCCCTGTCAACAATTCTCCGAGAGTTAAGGGGCGGCCGCCTTAGGGTGTGTGCTGCCGAGGTGCGCTCATCACATAGACAGTGATGGGCAAATCTCCAGCCTTGGTACTCGCCTCGGGTAATTGTAATGGCAATTACTCGGTGTCAGCTATTCACCCCTTCCTTGAGTCAAAATTCAAAAAGTATCACAGCTGACACTACTCCTAACCGGTGCACATCCAACTGGAGTGGGGCGTACGGAAAAAAAAAAAAGATAATTTCAAAGCAACTTATATGAGAGTAACGTAATGTCGGTGGGTGTCATTAAGATCACGTAATGATAAGAGTATAACATTATGCATACTCTCTGTTATTACAGCAAAAGCAGTGCTCTGCACGCGGTCGCCTATCCTCGTCTCCAAAAATTAGCCCCCTCTCTCTACCTTACTTACTGCCTAACGGGATGTCTTACGGGATAGTATTTTTTGTACATCCGAGTGTATTCCCTGTCCAAATTGGGACAATGTTATTTTCAAATCAATAATTGTTCTAAGAGAGTGAGCTACCTCCCACGCATATAGGGGCGGTACCAGTACCAAAATCCGTCTGTTCTTACCATTAAATGTGGAAAACATGCTGAGGCAAATGTACATTTAAACGTAACCATTGCTGATAGCCTAAAATATTCTTTTCAATGCTGAGTATTATCCAGCCTATCGTAATAGAAGTAGACCGAAGCAGAAAATTTTTCCTGTCACTATTTCTATCAGCGCAGTGGGTGGTAGACCACAAGTCCTTAACTACTTCTGTCTCCATTTTTCAAATTTTGATAACAGTGTATTGTTGTCACGACTACTTCTGAAGTCGGTGGCGGTGACAGACGCAAAACCTCTATTTCGTAACTACTGGTGAGTAGTCATAGCCGATATTGCAGTAAATGTTAATGAAAGAGAAAAACGAAAGAAAGAAATGTCCCTACAACACTTGAACCCGAAAAGTTGGGTGGAGACTGATTCAAAGCTCTGGTTCTGTGGAACATTCCACAATCTGACCAAGCTTCAAGTCTTAATTCGAACTCAAAACGTATGATTTGACATCAGTTCATAGGAGCAATGAACTCTGCATGGTCGAAAACATACCCACCCACATTTCAGCTCAGATGGTCAAGTTTTCCTGCTTTTAAGTCCTGAGTGGAGTTAGTAGTTGTAAAGATCAAGTACTTCCCACAGTATGTGGTTTGAACGAAGACCTGCAGTTTCAGTGAGCAAAAGAGGATTTATACCCTTCCAGGAAATGTTTGCATGCATTATATATGTAAATTTAGTATTTAATTATCTAAGTCCTAGTTTTGCCACCACTTTTCGTCATTAAAACTACATTTTTTAAGATAATTTTATAATATTATAATGATATTAACTCTAGGAAAATTCGTTTACAGTAAATAAACTTGGATTGGTTTAATCGAATCTGTAAAATCCAAAGTATATAAATTGTTAATCTATTCTAAATCGTCTGTCTTTTAGCGAAAACAACGATTTCGTATAAATGCGTCGATTATTATCTTAAAAACTTTCTTTGTCTGTTTTGCATTTG
>JASAND010009052.1:0-61076 GCA_030248195.1 Trissonchulus latispiculum | reverse complement strand
AATTCCAATATCTAGTTCATCATTCCTTCATAACATCTGCTCATATCGTTTTCTGTTTAACATCTTCATTTTCAAATCATGCATAATTACCATCTGCCTTTTCTCTTGAAATTATTCATTTTTCACGTATTGCCGGCGTTGTACACATGTGGTTGTTAGATTTAACACTGCGTCTTCCTATACACCATTATTGTTAATTATTTTTTAAATAAAATTTGCTAGCTTTAATTAATTATTACTAACTGGTAATCGTTTCAAAGTTCAATGCAGGAAATTTACTCTACAGGATGGAGTCGTTTTTATTCTCTGGGAAAATTATTTGCACCTAACTTTTGACTATTTTCACTATCCTGTGGTGTATTCCTGGATATGCTTTTGAAGATCCATTTCAGTAGCAAATAACTCATTGCAATGTTGGCATGTTAGTGGATGGTGAGACTTTTCGTGTTTAAGCAGCTGTCCTTGGTTTGGAAACTCCTGTCCACACTTTCCACAATGAACGACTCGATGCTGTCGACGCATGTGCTTGCGAAGGCTACTTTTCCCTCCAAATCGTGATCCACATACAGCGCATTGGTGGCCATTTTTCTTCGTCACTAAAACAATAGATTGCTCTAAACCAGGTGTGAAATTCTCCGTGCTGAACTTCTTCCTACCATTAAGAACAATACGTAAATAAAATATGAAACTTAATACATTCAATTTTAACTTACTTTTATTTTCCATGTTGATAAAACTGAAACAGACAAAAAAAGAGCCAACCAACATTGTTATATATTAATTTTGCTGCATTCTTGTGCTAGGTTTCATAAAATAGTTGCATTTTCGTATTATCATGTGTTTTCAACTGTTACCAACAATATTATACTGGTATTAAAAATGTGATATTTTCCCTGATTGTTCTCATATCTTCACATTACTTCCAAGTCGTAATGTTCAGCATTCCTTCATAACATCTGCTCATATCATTTTCTATTTAACATCTTCATTTTTCAAATCATGCATAATTACCATCTGCCTTTCCTCTTGAAATTATTCATTTTTCACGTATTGCCAGCGTTGTACACATGTGGTTGTTAGATTTAACAGTGCGTCTTCCTATACACCATTATTGTTAATTGTTTTTTAAATTAAAATTTGTTAGCTTTAATTAATTATTACTAACTGGTAATCGTTTCAAAGTTCAATGCAGAAAATTTGCTCTACAAGATGGAGTCGTTTGTTACATTTATTCTTCTATATTATTGGTCACCTTATTTTTGACAAGTTTCACTATCCTACACAAACTTTAAGTTATTATAGCTAACTAATTTGTTGTTGTATGAGGTTGAAAGTGTCGTGCAGTGTGGTTGAGAATGTGCTCTACAAGATGATACCAAAATTTTAGTGATAACCTTATGTTTGTCATGTTTTATTCCACTGGAAAATTAACACACCTCCAGAATTTAACCATTTTCACTACACTTTACTTTCATTCTACTACTTATGAGCAGAATTATTCACTCCAAAACACTATTATTCTTCCAGGAATATATTCACCCAAAATTTGAGGAATCATTTATTAGCCCAAACCCATAACCTTTGAGGAATCCTATATTAGTCCACACCATTTCCATAGACTTGAGGAATTCAATATTTGCCCAAACTCATTAATCATAAGCTTTGAGGAAATCTATGTTAGCCCTAATAATAAACTTAAGGAATTGTATTCCCAATCGCATTAACCATTTTAGCTGGGAGGTTACAACCCATAATCTTCATGATCTTGAGGAATCGAAAATTGGCCCATAAGTCATTAATCATGGATAAACATAGACTTTGAGGAATTAGAAATTAGCCCACACAGTTAGTCTTTCATAGACTTAAGGAATCCTATATTAGCCCAAAAGTAATTAATCATAATCTTTGAGGAATTCTACATCAACCCAAAAGATATTAAGTTTGAGGAATTCTATGTTAGCCCAAAAGTAATTAATCATATAAAGCTTTGAGGAATTAGAACTTTGCCCAAAAGCCATTAATCATCCATACAATTAAGTTTGAGGAATTCTGTATTAGCCCAAAAGTAATTAATCACATAATCTTTGAGGATTCCTACTTCAACCCAAATGTTGAGGAATTCTATATCAACCCAAAAACAATTAATCCTGTCTGCAATTAAATTTGAGGAACTGAAAATTAGCCCAAATGTGATTAATCTTTCATGCAGTTACGCTTTGAGGAATTAGAAATTAGCCCTCACAATATCATGTTGTTAGATGCACATTTACCCAAAACATGTTAGACATGAGGAATTAAAAATTTAACCCAAAAGCTATTAAGTTGAGGAATCGTATATTTGCCCAAAAGCTATTAAGTTGAGGAATTAAAAATTTACCCAAAAGCAATTAAGGAGTCCAAAAGCAATTAATTTTATTTGGAAGCATTAGTCATTCATATAGAAATTAAAAGATGGTAGCTGACAGATGGTATCAGAAATTTAATAGGCAGATTGTAAGAAAAAATTTTAGCCACACTGTGACACACAGACAGATGGTGGACCAACCCATTAATTTGATAGCTCAAGATCATTCATTTTGACAGCTTAATATCTTTGACAGCCATTTGACAGCTAACTGTCATAATTTGACAGGAGGTCCATTAATGGAATCCAAAATTAGCCCAAAGTGCTCCCAATTGTCCTCTCCTATACTACTCATATGTCCTTCATATCGTGGCACAAAAAGAACTTTTGGCCGATTCTTCAGTTTTGAGAAATCGATGTTCAAAAACTTTTGGTCTATATTCATCCTGTTAGATGTCAGCTTATCAGAAAATTTCTGCTATTTTTTTGCTAATTTTGCCAGTTCTGTAAGCTCATGTGAATGTACAGATAATAAGCTTTAAAACGATGTATAAAGCTCTTTGCAACTCCCAACATTGCGAAAGTTATGGCGTTTCAAAAAAAATCATCACAAAAGCACTGCACAAAAGGATACCACCACCATTAAGGGGGGGGGGGGGGGGCTACGAATTTCACTAAAAGTTCGATGTTGGAAAAGCTAGCTAGTCTTTTGCCACATAATAGTATTAGGTTTAGGGTAAAATAGTTTGAAGTTTGAAAGAATTCCATGCAGCGTAGCGACCTGTGGAGCCATCAGAAGTTGGTGTTATCGGTCCAAAGCTCGACATGACACGTACACAAACTTGGCCTCGCCCTGGTCGCTATGTGCAAGGCACGGTACCAAAATTTTTATGAATTAGTTCTGACATATAGTGCTTTGATATCGTGTAAAATAATCTGTAGACCATTGCCTACTTTTCTGTGAGATACGATCAAAATGCGAAAAATTGGGTGTTGTAGGTCTATACGGGTGGAGGTTAACCAACTTCTAATGAGCTGTGGTTTACCAAATGAGCCAAACTTTGCTCCAATTAATACTCCAAGTATCTGTCTTAACTTTGGTATAAATGACGTGATTTCGTTAATCCCTACGTTCGCAGTGCTGGATTATATTATCGATATTGTCGCTGTTATTTGGTGCCATTTCGAAGATGTGAGCCAATTACTCCAAAGTACTGTGGCAGAATCGGCTGAAACTTTGCACATTACAGGCCAGTGAGTGTACCAAGATGTGCCCAAAGCTATGTCACTAAACCTCGTTCCAATGTTTAGAAATGCTGGATTGATTTCTCAAAGTATGGATGGCGATCGCTCCAAAAAGCTCTAAAACAGTTGTAAGCACATACTGAACGAAGGAGGCGTCATATCGAAAAACGGATTTCATATTCGGATTCAGCAGGTCAAATAACCCCTATAACCACCTTTTCCCGCAAAATCGGAGACAAAAAATTTTTTGACCCCATTTTTACTGCGCTTAGCTAGCTTTTCAGGCTTAAAAATAAGGGTTATTTCTTAACGAAAAGTTGGCTAGCGCACTAACCAGAAAACCAAAGCCCTTAAAACTCACAGACAGTATGCCCCTATTAGAGCCTAATAACTGGTAAAATGCTGGGGTAGGCTAGGGGCTGCCAATTTTATTATATCGAAAACGGCGCACGGTCACCTCGCAACTTTTTGCAAAATTTCAAACTTTGAGCTGTTATAACTAAAGAAGGAAGCAACGCTCGAAAGCCGGAATACTTTTAATATTTAGCACTAGTAACAGTTAACATTTATGGCTGAAAGTTACAGAATCGGTCGAACCGTTAATTCACCAGAGCTGAAAAACCTTTTTTGAAAAATCCCATTTTTCGCACCAAAATTTCGACTTTGGCGTCCTGCCAAAAACGGTGTATATGAGATATATTGTTGCCCACCCTAAACTTTTTTACTTCGATATGTTGGCTAACGTTGGGCGGGAAAGTAGCTCTCTCCGACGATGTTGTGCCAACCCGTTCGTAGCCCCCCCCCTTAATTGGTTTATTTTTTGGTACACAAAGAGGGCGATTCCTTTGGTGTTCCTCCCTGTTGGGAGACGGCATAACTCAAGTAGAAATTGATGAAGTTTTCCAATATCACCTCATTGGCGCAGTCACGGTTCGAAAGGTCGATATTTCCGATCAAAGCGGATTTTCTCTATTTCTGACAGCCAGATTGCCACTACATAGACGTGATTCAACTCATTCGAAAAATCCTTTAGGCTCTGCAATTACGCTGACTAGAGCATTCTGCTCAAAAATAGGGTGGAACGTACGAAATAGTTACGGCCTGCCGGAAGAAAGAAAGTGATCACTACAATGCAACAGACATGAAAAATTTTGGCCTGTAGTGAAGATTAAAGGTGGCTTGCACCAGTCGTGTTTATCTCCCGCTTAAACTAACAACTTGAGTTTAAACTCGTGTGTAATCATTAGTAGGCTTGCACCAGTCAAGTTTAACTTAAACTGGAGTTTAAAATTTGTGTATTTAAACACCACCTACTGAAAATTTAAACTTGAGATGGACCAAGTTTAAGGTCGTGTTTAAGGCACAAATGACAATTGCTTGCTGTTTTTGACGTCGGCTACAAAAAATAAGAAATCATTAAAGTTGTAAACACAATAATTTTATTAATACCGTCTGAAAATTTACTTGTTTGACGGAAAAAATGGTTGCTTTGATTTTTCATCATTAATCTGTCAGTAGCGACTGTACATGCTCACCCTCAAAATAAGTACTTTGAAAAAATGATTTATGCTGAGGAAGCAAAAGATGCTTTCTTTTTCTTTTATAACCTCCTGTTTAACGTCAGGTTTAAGTTTATTGAAAGTTCTGTTAAATGAAGTCCCATTTAAACCTCACGTTTAGCTGGTGTTTAATTTTAAAATTCTAACTTTTTATTGGCCAAATTTATCATTGTGATTGGTTTGCGGAACTAAAACGTGACCAAGTCCTGTTTAAGTCGTGTTTAACTTTAAACACGAGTTTAGTTAAGCAGCAGTTAAACACCAGTTGAGCAAGTGATTAAAATTTAAACTTAAACTAGAGTTTAAGTAAACACGAGTTTAAGGGTTATTCATGAATAAACTAAACACGACTGGTGCAAGCCAGCTTAAGAAATTTAAGAAACTTTTTAGCTTAATTTCAACAGCAGAAAGGGTGGAACCATTTTTAGTTGCTCAGATTCCTCCTAATTCCTACTAAGTGATATTAAAATTGAAAACCAAAAAAGCAAAACTAAAAAGTTATTTAATAGAGGTATCAAGGGATATGACGGATGACCCGAGAACAAGTTTATTTCAAGTCTGCTTTTGGTTTTAGCTTTTTCTGGTGCGCCTCCTATTTTGGCTTAGCCCGGGATTTCACATATTCTGCGCTTGAAAGATTTCAACTTAAAAGCTAGTGCACAGTGGTTGAAGATTGGGCTGGCATTTTTGCTTAGAAATTTCTTATTTTCATAGATATCGTTTCAGATCAGTGTAGTTACGCATATATGATAGGAAAGGCTTTTCGAAGACCTGGCATTTCCAAACCCGTAAATATTTCAACTCTTGAAAGATTCAATATTCATAAAATTCTTTCATTAACTGCTGCGCCAACAGTTGAAGGCGTAAAACAGATGAAGAAAGGCAAGATACAGATTTGCAATACAGATCATAAAGGGCTCTTTCGTTTATCGTACGAATCCAGATTTGCCCAGTTACAGTTATTCGTAGTCTGCACGGTCTAGATCTCACCAAGGTAGTTTGGGGTAGTAGGTGAGATGTTGCATACCTACATACGCTAGGGGAACAGCCTTTGTTAATGAAAAATTGCTTGTCAATTTTTCTCAAAGTTGAAATATTACTTGAATATTTCAATTTCTTTTTGCTAGCTTCGGTTATATCTATCTATATATATATATATATATATATATATATATATATATGTGTGTGTGTGTGTGTGTGTGTGTGTGTGTGTGTGTGTGTGTGTGTGTGTGTGTGTGTGTGTGTGTGTGTGTGTGTGTGTGTGTGTATGTATGTATCTTTCCTGTCTTGTGAGCACCGTCAAATAACGCGTTCCTCCGCAGCAGCGCCTAGGCTTACCGAGACCGTGTTAGGCTTACCGAGAGCGTGCTTTTACACGTCTAAGCCTAAGCCATTTTTAAAGCATAAGCTCAGCTTAATTAATTAAGCTAATTTGCATTTTCAAAAAAATTTTTTGCTCACAGAGTAGGTAAACTTCACATCTCTGTGAGCATGCTCTCTATGAGCACTGCTCATATGAACTATCTCTATGAGCAAAATGCACATACAACCGTCTCTGTGAGCACTTTTTGCTCATAGAGCATACTGAGCGTGTACAATTAGCGTATGCAACAGTGCTCATATAACATATAAGCTGCTGGTATAAATATACATATATATATATATATATGTATATAAAGATATATATAAATCAAATTTGATAAATCAAAATTGTTTAGGTTTATAAACGTTTTGATGCCAATTTATATACTTTTATGTAGATACGTAAGATTCTACGTACATACGTATCTTATTGCGAAAATGAGATATCAAATTTGTTTAAGTGTATATATAAACTTTTTGATGCCAAGTTACATGCATGACGACGATTACGAAGTTTGGTGCTATCAAAAGCTGTGGACTGCACTTGTTCGAGGGGCAACTGAGCAGCGTACGTACGTCTGTTTGCGTACTTTGGAGTATATATATATAACGTGAAATTAGGACTGTGTACTATGTAGTTTCTCCCGTTTTGTGAGTAGTAGGGCTTAGGGGCGAACAGGTGCAATCCATGAGGTGGGTCCACAGTACAAATGTGCAAACAGAAATATGCTTGACGTTTGCGTACTGTGGGGCGGTTGTTCATTTCATTTCATTCCATTCCATTTATCGGTGAACAAGTAATTTCGTTAAACAGATTGTAAAACTTTGCACAATGTTTTATACGCATTATTCTGATATTATGCAGGTTCATTAATATTGACCACACAAACCAAGCAAGATTTCGTGGATGGGGGCGCACGAAAATTGCGCTTGCTTAATTCCAGGTAATATTTTCAGCGTAAAATCCGGCCAGCTGCATTCCAGCCGATTGAACGTTGCGTCTATCAAAAGATATTGATTTGTTCGGGCACGTGTTCAGTAGCATGGTAAGGCTGAAAAGAACATTAAGTCGTCCTTTGGACTGTTGACCTCTAGAACTTTCTAAACCTCGTGCTGTAACAGAGCACGAAAATTTTGCTGGAATTTCAGCATGCCTCGATTCTGCGGAATCTCGCTATAGTGGTGTACTCAAAATCTTTTGACGAGACGCACGTGATGCTGTCGAATTTGTTTAAGGTTAATTCTTGGACGAGAATTTTTAACGGTGCCAGCGTGGTTTCGTAAAATAACACTTGGACCAAGTCCTGCATAAATGAGAAAAAAGAAGAAAGTATGTACCTAAGCCACATCTAAAGCTTAAATCGAAAAAGCAGGGACAGTTAAGTTTATTGGTTTATCATAGCCAGTTAAGCCGCATCCATGCTTCAATTTCAAAAACTTTGCTCCATTCCGTGAAACGTTTGCCTGCCTTAGCGCAGTCAGGACGCTAAGAAAGCTCAGTAAATCAGTAGTCACAGTGTCTAGTTTGTTAAGTCCTCAGAATCAACTTTTGACTACTGGAACCCCCAGTAGTCAACAAACTACTTAAATTTCTAGTAGCAAGAGTACATAATAGAATAAGAGTATGAAACTCTTACGCTACTATGTACTAAACATGCTTGATATGCTCGGGTCACTAACTCGGGACCCCCCCCCCCAAACGTTTCGGGGGGGGGGGTCCCACCCTACACTAATTACATGCTTTCATATAAGTGTGTGTCTGCTCGCTGATTCGCTAATTAGCTTAGGCTTACGATAGGCATTTTATTAGTAATTTTTAATTAATTAATTATAAGTTTAATTAGGTTATTGTAATTAAAAAACTAATTCGACAACTTTGTAGCATTTTTTCTGCTCTTTCCAATGATATAAAAATTGTTGTACAAAACAAAAATTCGTAGGAATGTAGTCTGCAACAATTTTTATATCATTGGAAAGAGCAGAAAAAATGCTACAAAGTTGTCGAATTAGTTTTTTAATTACATTAACCTAATTAAAGTTATAATTAATTAATTAAAAATTACTAATAAAATGCCTATCGTAAGCCTAAGCTAATTAGCGAATCAGCGAGCAGACACACACTTATATGAAAGCATGTAATTAGTGTAGGGTGGGACCCCCCCCCCGAAACTTTCGGGGGGGGGGTCCCGAGTTAGTGACCCGAGCATATCAAGCATGTTTAGTACATAGTAGCGTAAGAGTTTCATACTCTTATTCTATTATGTACTCTTGCTAGTAGATATCAAATTGCTCCAATTGGCCTCCTAGCTACTGGAACCTCCAGTAGCGTGTCCTGTAGGTACTTATGCCTATTTAACTGCTGCCTACTCTGTGACAAAACTCAAGATTGTACTTATGCCTACATATTAGTCTGGAAAAAGTGAAAACTGTCCTTCTGCCTACAAATACCGTAATCCTGTCTGTTAGATATAAAACTATGTTTAATTGTCAACAATTTAGTCAATAACTGTCATAGTCAATAACAACGCACACTCCAAAATAAATAGAAATTGTAGAGAAATAAATAAAGAAATAAACAGAAAACAAGCAAACAAACACAAGTGGACAAATTTTCTAACACATAGTCAGATAATAGCATGGTTTAAGGTGGTGATTCCGTTTGGAAATATCAACTTTGAACCATTATTACTCATGCGTTAGTTGTAGCTAAGAAGTCATCTTTATATCTAAATGAATGAATACAACTAAACTAAGTTTCTAGTTTTTAACCCAGCAGAGTTAAACAGAGTTAAAACTGTTTAATTTAAGTTAAAATTTGAGTTAAAATTAAGTACAAGGTTTCATGAAAAGAGTTAATTTTAATTCTACTCTACTCTACCCTACGCAACTCTACTCTATCCTACTCTTTCTTGAAAAGGCCCTTCTACTCAACTCTACTCTAGCCTACTCGTTCTTGAAAAGGCCCTTCACCTGGATTCCTTGATACCTAAACTTTCTTGTTACTTTGACAAAAACCTTTGTTATTGTATTTGTAAAAGATCTAAGTATTACGGTATGCATTTGTAGGCAGAAGGACAGTTTTGTTTAGTAAAGGTCAAATTGTAGGCACAAGTTAAATTTGTAGTTTTGATTTGTAGGCAGAAGGACAGTTTGTTGTTTTGTTTTCGCAAAGCAGTAACAGGCAGAAGTTAAATAGGCATAAGTACAGTAAAGCCTCCAGTAGGACCTTCTGGACAGGTCCAGTAGTTGTTACGGTATAAATAATGAATGTACGTAATGTTAGTTATTTTACAGTTATGATTTTGTTTAGTCGTAAAATGTAGAATTTGTAGTGTACTTATATGTACAAAGTTTGTTGATATGTACCGTTTAAATTTAGTGTGGTTGTATGTGTATCTCTGGATCTTGTGTTTGTTAACATTCATACCTGGGTGTATTTTCAAAGTTTTTAAGTGTTGTACTTTATTTTGTAAATACCTAGGGTGTTGCATTATATGAATTACTTGCAGGATTAAACCGTCCCTTTCTTCTATGGCAAACCAGTAGCTTGGAGCAAACATGGTGACTACTAAAGTCTGACACAAAAATGTGTGTACAAAATCTGTAGGGCCTCCAGTGGACTAAATATACGTCGTAACCCCATAAAACCATATATTTTCGGAATCCTTGCAGTGAAATGAACATTTTTATAAAATTTAAAATGATTTAAAATTTCAAAAATTTTAAAAATATAGGTTTTTCGGGGAGTTTTTTTAGACCGTTCAAGCTATTCAGCTCATTTTTCAGAAAAATTTTTCCATCCGAAGACGCATCGACTGACACAAGAACGAAAACATCCGTTGGGAAATAAGCATTTTATTCCAAAAATTCGTTTTTCCATTTTCTTTGAAGTTTGCCGCTTTTTGCAGCTTTCACTGGTTATTACTCGCGACTCGCTTAACGGAAAATTTTTTCTTTTAGATTTTCAGGACCGCCTAGGCGTCCGCTTTAATGTGATATATGTGTATTTCAAAATTTGAATGTAGAGTTTTCGAAAAATACCACTTTTTGACCAAAAATTTCGGCAAAGCAAATTTATCAAAAGTGAGTAAAAATAAGTACTAAGGAGCTTGTAGGACCAAATTTAAACAAAGCGGTACAAGCATTCAGCTGTCATTGTACCATTTTTAAAATCACTATTACTTACTACATACTTTGAATTATAGGAATTATAATAATATATATAATATAAAATTTATAATGTCAATATAATATTGTCGGAAAGCTCTGCCTCCACTACCACCTCCCCAGTGTAAGGCGTTCAGAATGCATACAAACGTTCAGAACTTTGCAATATATATTATTTACAAACATTAAACAAGCAAAATTACTTCTTTCTCCTCTGGCTAAGACGAAAAACAAAATACAACCTTAAATTCATTTAAGACCCTAGAAGCGTTGCAATGTCACAAAAACAATGTTCAAAATTGATTTTTAGAGAAACACATTTTCGAAAAGACATAACAAATAGCAAAGTGGATTTTTGAAAACCTTGATGTAGTCTGAGGTCATAAAATCCAAAGGCTAAAAAACAAAAAATTGAAGCTTTTTTGAATATCGGTGAATTTACTGTTTTAAAACATTTCATCGTACATTATGTGAAAGCTGTTTGGTTGATTTGTTCACTGCTTATTGAGCTGCCTTTTGTTTAAGTGACGCTGGTATGTTGGGTACTGGAAAATGGCTGGTCAACTACAGACATACTCAGCTTTAAAGGATTGATAACAATCTTATGGACCTCAGTAATGTCGTTTGCGTTGATCTCCTGGATTTTATGTCACTGGTTTGAGTATCACATGAACTGGAACTGGACGGAATATGAGCAAAATCAGATCAATCCAGCCTTTGGAATGCAGCCCTACAAACTGCCTGTTTCTTATCTGTTCGCTGTTGACATGCTGATTGCGTGTTTCACAACTGTAATTGTTTTTCAGTCACTAGATTATCTGGAGGTAAAACTGATAGTGGCATTTTGGGGATGTTCCAGGCTGGGCGTTCTGTTTACTTGCTTTATTTATGCAATTGTTTTATCAGCATTGGCCTGTGGATTATTCGTAATAAAGGCGGCGTCCGGATATGGACAGCATAAGTTGCAAACTTTAATTAACGAAATAAACATAGCATTAAGACCACAAATAAATGACGTACAGAGTTGGGTGATAATATGGAGAGATATAGCCGACTATGTCGTAAAAATTGATGCTGTGGTGACCTGGTACACATTTTTAGCTAGCATGTTATTAATCATCACCATGTTGGTACTGATATTCTACCTTGTAGTTAACATCTTTTTTCTACCTGAATTGCTAACCTTGTCACTGGGCCTAATAATCCTAGCAGTATTTCTTCTACCATCTGTCGTAATGCCTCAGTCCTATTTAAATGAAACTATCCTGGCACTGCTATCAGTTGTACGGGAAGCATCCTTGAAGGTCTCCTTGAGAAATGGACAGCAAGAACTCATCATAACTACTGCAATAACTGCATTTGCTAACTCCATTAAAGACAGTGGCTGTTGTCTCAGTTTTGGAAAATGCTTTCCCGTAACGAGGTCCTGGATACTTACGGTTTGTGTAAACTGCATACTTTTAACATAAAATCATAATGTCTGACCAGAAAAGGAGTAAGGAAGAAAACAAGAATAACGATCACTTGCACAACCTTTAATGCGCGCTACCACAACAAACTTGTTATTTAGAGCCCTATTGTTTTGAAAAAAACGCTGATTTGGGAAGGTTTGCTAAATTTGAAAATTTTATTTATCATTGTTTTCTCACGATCTGCTGGCTGTATATCACATGTTGACTATTTCAGGATCTTTTTGAATGTTTAAAGCTGGTTAATACTAATAATGTAAATATGTTTAAGCAACAAACCGGACCTGACGAAACCTTTTTCAATAAGTCTTGATGAGATGACATTTAGTTCATGTCATGTTGTTTCAGGTGTTCTCTTCGATATTTACAACAGTAATTGTCATGGTACAAATGAAGCCAATTCATGATAACAGTGGCGTGAGATTATCAAACCTCACTTTGTAGAAGATTAACATGGATGACCGAAGTCGTCGAGTATACTCTCTTAGACGACAGCATTATCTCATACCGACACTTTACAAACTATGACTCTGCAGTGTTTCTGAGTATTTAGCTGGGATGCCTTTCAAAATTCAACTACCATTTCGTTGTTCAAATTGGAGAGTTGTGCCTGTTTATTAATGTAATCTGCTCTATTTATTTATAGGATTACTAAAGTATTCCATTTCTTACTTTTAGAAAATTCCTAGTAGGAATCTTGAAGTTGTTTGATATTTGGATGCCTGCTAAGCAAATCCACGTGATTGGACCAAATCGAGCTGGACCTTATGAAGCAGCAGCACAGCTCAGCTTACCTGGATATGGAAATCTAACAAACCGTGATTTTTTATTTATCAGTTCAAAAGTTTGAAATAAACTTTGCAGAAATAAATTATTCGTATATGTCGTACCTATTTCAGAAAGATCACATAACTGTTGGTGTAAAATTCTTTGTTGTGCTTTTACCTCCAAAAGCTATAAAAAACAAAAAGATTGAAGAAGTTTCGCAAAAATTGTCAAGCAAATTTTAAATTGAAAATTTCTTTTGACTTTTGCGCTTTATTTATTTTGTTCAAATATTGATGCTTTCATCTTGCAAATTATCAGCACTGCTTCACTCAAAAGCACATGCATAAAAGCAAAAGAGTATGGAAATTGTTTATCTATATATCTTATTTGAATGGGAGGAGTGGGTTGGGCAGAGTATGATGCCCCGGAAATCGGACGTCAGGGTGATTATAAAAAATGGTTCTCTCTCTTTAAGGTCGTACTTACCTTACATTCAATCTACTTTGGAATGCTATAGCTCTTGAGAATTAGGAAGTTAGCCACATCGATTTTAATCTCTAAAGCGTCACTTGGTGCCATTTAAGGTGCTGGCTTCCTTTCAGGTATTATCTACTACTAGTCCTTGATGAAAATAGCTAAACCTTATGGAATAACCTATTTGGTGCACCATTCTGGGACTAGTTCTGCATTTTAGGTGAAAAGTAAGAAATTTTTTAGCTGTCATTCGCCATTATTCTCCTGGTATGCAGTCGCAACACCGGATTGGTTGTTTTAGCTGGAAAGACGGCCCTAAAATGAACATCATTAACATTCTTTGAGCTATTTGTAACCTTTTCTAAATTTTGTGTATTTTTCGGCATTATTGTCTCTGCAGACTTCGCAACAGGATTGGTTGTTTTAGCCAAAAAGACGACACCAAAATGAACTGCTTTTCCATGTATTGAGCTGTTTCTAACTAGAGCTTTTACGCGGACCGGTTATACCTTTTGCTTGTGCGACTATCTGAACTGTCATTGCTTTTCACTCAAAATCAATTTTTAAGGTGGATGGATTTGGCTGAAACTTTGCAGAAATGTGTACCAAGGTACCCTGCAACTGTTAATGCCATACTTAGGCCTGACATTCCAGGGAATCTGCAACTATGCTAAAAACCACATTTTTTGGCTATTACTATGCATTAGTGGCAATAGGATAGCATGAAAGCTGTCAATATAACGTTGAAACGTTGTGAATACACTGGTTGCTATGCCTACCCTTATATGGATGCATCTAAATAGAACACACTAATATCTTACACTTAAGAAGATGCACCGTTTTACCCTAAGTTTCTATTCATACAATGTAACACCGAAACAAATTTACGAAACCCAAGAACAATAAATTAACGCAACAAATACAAATTACAATACAACAAACAACTTAAAATCGTTCCTGCAAACAGAAAAAGCGATAGAGGTGACATAGAGGGTTAGGAAGGAAGGAGAGGGGGAGGAGGAGGTCGAGGAGGAGGGGAGTAATCGGAATCGGTGTGCACCACGCCAGCTTCAAGCAGCATTCAGCAAATTCGGATAAGCTTGCTGCACAAATATGCCTAAAATAAGCAACATATTCTGATGATAGATTCAGTTTATATAAAATGGCTTGAGGTCGAGAAAATTATGAAACAAATACGAATATTTATTTCGGTGGGCAGGTTTTGCAGAATTACGGCAAACGGAAGTGAGGAGTTAGCAAAGCCAATTACATGCTTAATACCAGAATTCTTTAGTTTACCAACACTCAAAAAACTCAGATCCAGGCACATACAAGAAAAATACTAAATTTTACACAGAACAAAAATGGTAACATTTCGAACAAGCAGAGGACATACTGCACCCCAAATAACGACTGACCCCGTAAAATACTGGAGAAGGGAAGGCAATTGGAACCGTTTTTCAATCCAAAAATAAATTAAATATCAAATTGACGCAGCGAAACAACTATCCGTAATCTTATTAAAAGCTCGTCTAATCAAACATCTGACAATTCTAAATTCCATCTAATAAACTGCAAACGTATATAATATATAAATGTAATAACTAATAGCAAGAGTACATATATAGGTTAATGACTAAAAACTTGCTCCTAAAAAAGCCCTCTATAGAATCGTACAAGTTCATTATTTACTTAATATCATTGCATATCCGCTTCAGCCAGCCACCAAACATCGAATAAACAACATAACGTGGAGTGGAACCAGATTTCCCGTCGAATTGCCGACGATGCAAATTAGCCAGAAAGTGATTCAAAATAGATGCATGGGACCTGAAACAAAGTCGCACGAATATTCACTAAACTCGTTATATGTATACATAACATTCAATCAAAAAGCAAAAAGCGCAGCTAGAATCTGTACTTACAAGAAATCGTTAGTTCAGCATAGAAATTTCTAAAAAAATAAGAATGAAGTCCTGCTTATACAGAAGAGTGTTCAGGGAGGGGAGCCAACTTCCGAAATCAGAAGCTTAGGAAATTTTAATTTCTATTATCAGTGTGGGTGAACGTTTCCGCCTTTCTGCCTACAAAACATTTTGCACCAGAACATTTTTGAAGTTTTTTGGCAACTTCTCCATATTCGTTTTCTGGTAGCGACGTATTGTTGCTAACAATCAAAATGTAGGCAGATGCCAATGTGGAAATTTCCTTGTTTACAAATGTCTAAGAACTTCGGAACAAATATGCAAATTAGAAGTTCGGCATTTTCGTAATATGCAAGTTAGCTTAGCCAACATTTAAGGGAGGGAATTTTCTTCATTTTCGGTCACCTTCGATTGAACCCAAAATGGTCACTTTTCTCTTGGATCAAAATTCATCATCAAATTGGAGGACCTCAGGATCAGTACTCAAGGTTAGAGGTTGGTTATGGGGGTTTGGGATAAATTACATTGTACACGGTATGTTTTAACTTATGCTGATTCAATTTAAACATTTTGTTACAAACCAAATAATTCTATTAATGTCTGTGCGGCTTGGTTCTGGGTCCGCGCTTTGAATGAGAAGTCGTAGTCAGCAGTATGCAGTACTGTATTTTTACGACTTATAAAAGAAAGTTTACAACTGACTGTGGGATAGCCCTAATCACACTGACTTTCAAATCGTCAAGTACCTTGTTTATAGAGCAGCTCAAAAACTAAACTAAGCGACTCCAATGGTAAGCTGAAAGGAAAATATCCTCCCCTATAAAAATCCTCTCCCTTTCTGATTTTTAGGTTGTTCATTATGGGCATCAGGTCTGATTGGCATAATTTCACAAGTATACTGGAAGCCTTTAAGGACGACAAAGTTCGCAGAAACACACTTTCTCTAACAATGTGTATATACTCGCAGCAGGCCTGTATTTACCGTAAATAATGGTCTAATAAGCCCCCTGAAAATTTTTGTTCAAGGTACAAGTCCCCTCAAAATTTTCTGGGGACAAGCCCCCCCCCCCAGAACCCGACCATATGTTAATGTTGTGCCCATTTAAAAACCAAACTAGGACCATAAAATTTAATTGAAAATGTTTTGGCAGCAAGGCTCCATAAAAACTCAAATTTGAATCCGAAAATTTATCAAAAATTTCTGGGCACCATGGCCATATAAGAAATCAAGCTTGCCCCCTAAAAAGACCCAAAGCAAAAGGTCCTAAAAATCCATATTACATTTCCCGGTCTGGCCTGAATAAATATTAGGTTCCTATTCTAGCGGGAATAAAATGTCTCGAAACTGAGCAAAGCTGACGAGCATCTCATGATACCAGTAGAAGGGTTTACTTGAGAACAGCTACTAAAACTAAAAATTTTTAGGCCTTTAAAATTAGGTTGTACCCGTGCCGTGTAGCGCCGGCCAGGCCGATTTAGGCCCTGGCCCGGAAACTTTTGTGTTGGGCAAAGCCCGGGCCCGGCCCGGCTCTGGCTGAAAGCCCGGCCAGCTGCCGGGCTCAGATTTAGATCGTGATTGCGTGATCGTGACTCATCGTGATTGCGTGACTCAGTCTGAGATTTGCAGCAGCCCGGGCCTGAGGATTTAAAGCCGGGCCAAGGGGCGGGCCCGGGCTTTGGGCCAGGCCTGGTAGCGGGCTCCGGGCGTTGATTAGGCTCCGGGCCTACACTACACACACTGCCTACACTACACGCCCTGCCCGGCTGATAATTTACGCCCGTGCCCGGGCTCGGTCCGGTCAATTTCTTATCGGAGCAACCCTATTTAAAATTTATTAAATAATTCTTGAAATTGAAAAATATTAAAGTTTCAAATGGCATCAGACCTTAATAAATTAATGTAATCAATTTCCTAACGTATATTTCAAACTGAATCGTAGGCAATAAATCAACATTTTAATCAGCTGAAGAACACAGTTTGTTCCAGCAATCCTTTATACTTTTATCTTGCGCTTCCACTAACCCGCCAATGATCTGAATATGCTGCATAAAACTTGGATCAGGTGAATTTAGATAGAACTGCATTAATTTTAAAGCTTTCAGGCGGCGAGATAATGGCTTTATTGCATGGTAAAAAGGCAATAGCGGGGGCTATTCTTTAACAACCGCTTATCTTCAAGAAGGAATTAATACCGCAGTCATTTTGCATAAACATAATATCTTGTCTTCTAAATATAGAATAACTTAAAGTTGAACTAATACGCCATTCAATGTCCATGTTATATCTTTGAACCACTGTTACCCATTTTAACAGTTGAACTGTGGAACTAGGAATAGATTTAAATGATTTGAATCTACCAGGCCGAGCTAACACCAAATAACTACTGGTTTTCATGTTCACTAGGTTTGTTTGAGTTGTTGTCTACATGTTTTGACCCAACCTTTAATTCGTACGCTTTCTAGTTAATTGCTAATCTGAGCATCTTGACAACCGAATGAGAATCTACTTAAATTTACAATACATCAAAAATAAACTACATAACTACTAATTGTACTAGCTAGGTACTAGAATGTCTCCATCAGTTTCCTAGACGTCTAGGCACCGTTTGTAAGCGCCGAGTTAGCCGAAGGCAGTCCGACGAAAAGGACGTGAGAGAGGAAACGTCGCCTGGTCAGCAGCAGATCTTAGATTCCAGCAGTGAGGTGAGGGGGGTCAAGAGGATGGGATCAGAGCCGAGCAGAGCTGAGCCAGTGTTTAGTCCATAATAAGTAAATATATAAAAGGCAATAAGGCGGGCACCAATATGTTTCAGCCAAACTACCAAATTAAGCACTTCCAAATGATGTCCCCCATATCTAACGACACATTGCAGCCAGTTTAAGTGCTGCCGTAAGACGTTTAGATCATGCAACGATCATGCAACAGGTTCTTTTGCAGAATAGGTACTATATGCTGGACACTAGATGACATCACTTCACTGTATTTCCTCCTTTCAATAAAACAAAAAACTAAAATGGAGTGAAAACACGGTTTCCTGCACTTAATAATATTAACTGATCACGATTTGGTTTTCTTAATTCTTCCTAGGTTTCTATAAAAACAGAATTGTTTTAGACAAGAAAACACGCCGACATTTTCCCTTTCCTCGGCACGAATTAAATTTGTCGGATCATTGCTGGGTATCGGTCCCCTTTAAAAGTTAATATTCCACCCGCAGCTATCGTACTGTTTGTTCTGTTTTCAATGAGGATGAATCGGTATTTGAGTGCGCCAAGCTTTTCTTGTAGCTGCCTCCTTTCTTTATAGAATTTGTGCTACTTTAAACAGCGTTGGAAACATCCTTTACCAGCTTCACTCCTACATGACGTTCGTTCAATACTTGGTTTCAGCTACCGCCAGTTCTGTCAGGCATGCATGATATTTGCAAAGACGTCTGTCTCTAGGGTCACGGCGGTCTCACTTCCAAGTCATTGCCAGATTTTCTCCACAATGTGATCTATCAGCATTTGGTCTTGTATGTGGCCACCCTCACGCTCGGATAGCAGTACAAAGAGATGAGTGTACCATTAATAATCAACGGATACTCCGCGTAGTTGGCTTTTCTGCTTCATTTTGTGTCACCAGGCAACCAAGTTTTTTTTGTTCCAAAGTAAGCTTTCGAAGCTTGGACGGCATCTTCCCAATTATCCATTGTTGTTGAGTTAGGTAGCGAGTGGAATATCTTCTGCCACTCCATACCATCGAACAGATCGCTATCTTCCTCTCTCTGATACTGTAGGGCATTGTACGGTGTTGTATTTCAATGGAAACAAAGTCAGAAATCCTTGCTCCCACTGTGACCAAAGGAAGCTGAAGGGCTTACCAGGACATTTCTCGAAAGGGGGATGAGAATCGATATGGGTTTCCATGGGCCATAATATGTTGTGTCTTTATGCTACTCCCTTTATTCGCAGCTACTTTACTCTGACTGAATCTAACAACGCATTGCGGACAACTTGTAGTGGTGCATTTAAGATCATGCCATATTGTATAATTTGTATAATTTAAATTAATCTAGTCTGAGGGGACTTTTTGATTAAGGAGTCTGTGATAATAGCTCACACCAGTAGCCCAATCTAAAACTGTAAATATCCACATTAGCTAATTAGTGACTCCGTAGTTTCACTATGGGTGTAATGCTATATCAACTGTCACTGCGAGTTGCAGATTGCAACGGAATCAACGCCACAACAGTGCATGTACTTGGCTACGGCCTGACTTTGTCGGATTTTACATTAGACAACAGCTGAAAAAAACCCACGCAGGTTAACGTGTTGTCTTTAGCGAAACAAAACCAACAGAATACATATATAATTTTTAAGACACTGCTTGCCTGGCACAAATGAACATAATGATGAATAATTTGTACTTTTGAAATAACGATTATCCGAAACAGTCTTTTGCTTTTTAGGTCCAATGATGATTCTTTCAGCTATCACTGTTGTCTTTTTGACTGGTAAGTTACAATACCTTTACTTGATCAATTAACGCTAAGCTGCATTTACATTTCATAGATTCAGTATGTATATGCCTATATATATTTATTTATTTCTAATATATAACAATAATACCTATATATACAATATTTATAGTATGATAAAAACAGAAATCCATAGTAAGCATACATAGCTCCATCTATATAGTACATCTACTAAATAATACTGCACCAAAGGTTCAGCTGATTAAAAAGAAAAAGCTGCATTAATATATTCTAATAGTATGATATAACCATAAAATCCATATTTCTGAGCAGTATCGATGGTTCTCATAAACTTTGCATCTTCAACACATTATGTGCTAAACATATCTCCCGGCTTTTTGAATTAAGGAATCTGTGATAATAGCTCACACAGGCACCTCCGTCTAAAACTATAAATGTCCACATTATTTGCATCTACGTAGCCTATACGGACACGAGTGGGCTTTAAACAATTTTAGTGTGGACTACCTTAAAGAAAGCATGCATAATGTAGCTTACTCGGGCATATGTAAAAATGCCTATGCTGATTCCACTGAAAGAAATTAAATCATACACGATAAGTAAATTTATTTGAATTTATTCAAAAATGTATTTAAGCAGCATTATGAAGCAAAAATGTCAATAAAAGACTTTTCAATGCGATACATCTACATGAGTCTGGTGTCGATTACCACAAAGCGCCTAAAAATCTAAAAGCTGGACCAATCGAACTCTATTTTCTATGGCATGTTATCAACCACACTCACTCACTCACTCACTCACTCACTCACTCACACACACGCACGCACACACGCGCACACACACAAACACACACACGCACACACACTCGCACACACACTCGCACACACACACACAAACACACACGCACACACACACACACGCGCGCGCGTCATACACATACAGGCTTACAGAATTGTTAGGCTTAAGTACTATTTTACCCTGTGAATTAAAGTTATCTGCGGTTAGTAAATATCTATAGTTGTTTGTTTTCTAAGTGCAATCGATAATCTATTTTTAATTGCTTAATACAAATTCCTTCCTTCCCGAGGTGATGTCGTTAGGGTACAGTCAGTGCTGACCGAATTTTTGCTCTGTTTGGGTTTTCCACATTGTGCGAAGCGGAAGTTTAAGATTGGCAATTGCCGAGAAAACGCTTATTTAGAGAATAAGCCACGAAGATTTGTATTGAAGTAGACAGAAGATTTTAATGTAATTTTAGTAGAATGTTAGGCGTTTGTTTACCGCAAATAATTGCTTGTAAATGCAACATCCAGGGTAGAGTGGAGTTAAAATTAACTCGACTTTTTCAAGAAATAGTGGCCGTGTAGCCGAATGGTTAAGGCGTCGGACTTCGGATCCAAAGGTCCGCGGTCCGATTCCTGCCTTAGCCATAATGACGTTGCATTGTTTCCTTGAGCAAGAAATTAGGCCACTGCTCCGCCGGTCGGATGAGGCGTTAAATTGGTGAGCCAGAGTGCTTCCTTGCTGGGGGTAGTGCACGCTAAAGAACCCTTAATCCACTGATCGTCAAGAGTAGGGCGCGGCGTTCCCGGTGGAAGGTTATTCCCCTTGGTATCTACCAGCTTATTACAAAGTGCTCCGCCTACCTCCTGCGAGGGAGTGTTGGGAGCAAACGAGTCATGTACTCAAAATGGACACACATACGGTTTGCTTCTGATCCCACCCCATCTACGCTGGAAGCTTGGAACGTCGAACGACGTTGTGCTCCGCTGCTACACGCATGAGCAGTTAATGGATGTCTTACTACCGCAGCAGAAAGGCCATGATGGTGACAGCTTCGAAGCGGCGTAGCGAGAGTCATATTAGCTATAACTGAGGGGAGAAGCAAAGAAACACATATAATTGGAAGACCATTGACGCGCCCGGAGAGCAGAAGAGAGAGGATTTGCATTGAAGTAGACAGAAGATTTTAATGGCGGAAAAGTGTTAACAAGATGGAGATCATTAACGTTTCGCAGTGACTCAGTGGAGTGGTTGCATCAAGCTCTAAGAAGAGGGTGTTTAAGCGATTTGTAGACCTGTAAGAATTGATTGGTGGCTATTTAATTTAAAAGAAAGTCTAGAAATAACGCGAGATCATATGTTTAGCACATATAGATATTTGTTGTTTCTGGGTTCATGCAGTACTTTTATTATTTATCAGATATCAGATAAGGTTGGAACTAACTGCTTGTAGTATTAGAAAATTACAATGGTCTTGAGAGATTATAACCAAAATTATACTTGAATATAACTATAAATTGACTACGATTTAATTAAGATCGGCGGGGATAACTTTAGATTTACTAATTTTGAAGTTTGTGAGATTTTACGTGTTCCCAAAGGCTACGTAAAACCAGAAAAAATTCCTCGTGATTTCTTTCGACGTTCATCACTGTATCAAAACTTGGTTAAAGGAGTAAAGAAATTGCAAAGTTCGTAATGAGTGTGTGATTTTGAAGTATTCGAACAAAACTGAATTTACTTCAAAGACAGCAAATTTTATGCAAGCAAAATACAAAAATAGGACCGTGTACAATAAATTTATCCTCCAACCCCAATGTCCAACCTCTAACTTCAGCGGCTTCTCCATAAGTTTCTTCGATGTCTTATTCGAGTCAATGAAAGGTGACCGAAATTTATGAAAATTCCCTCCCTTAAATATTGGCAAAACTAATTTGCATGTTATGAAAATGCCGAATTTCTAATTTGCATATTCGTTCCGAAGTTTGTGAACTTTTACAAACAAGGAAATTTCCACAGCTGGTTCCTTTTTATATTGCATAGCATAAGTTCAGAAAAATTTTAGAGGCAGAACAGAAATTAGAGGCAGAAATTGTGCCCTGGTTTAGCTTTGGCAGAACCATGCTTTTATCAAATATCAATATCATTAAACTTTTATAATTTCAGACTGTGCGGTTTACTGTGAGTCCGTAATTATAACGGAATTTTCTTGATACTCACGTCCGATGTAAATCGACCAAATACTCGATTTCTAAGGAATGTTTTTCAAAGTGGAGCATTTTTGAAAGCGTTTGTAACGTGAGCCTGAAATTAAACATCTTTAAACGATTATATTATAACCAAAATACTTTCAGCCATTTTGTATATATTTGCTGACACAGCTGTAAAAATCATTTGTAGTAGTACTAAGTACTCTCCAAAGTTTTTTAATAAAACATTAAAACTCACATTTGCTACTAGTACACAAAAGCTGTATTCTGTTTACAAGAAACTTAACTGAAACAACATGGAAATAACCAATATTCAGTGCAATCGGACGAATTTTAAATTTATCTTCTCGAGCTGAGCCGAGCCGAGCCGGCCTCATTTTCTCGCCAGCCGAGCCGAGCCGAAACGTCCGGCTCGCCCTCATCCCTAGCACCAGGTACAACAACTATTTCCTCTTCATGAAGATGTACGTTTTGTGGAAGTTCGAAATTCCATGAAGACTGGCACGTTTTTGTTGAAATCGACCCGTCCCTGGCATTAAAGTCCAGCGCAATCACTTTGTCTTAAATGTGTCGTATATATTTTATTCGCTGCGTGTTTTTACTAAAGGTCTTACAATTTAGTGTACGCAAGTCAGATTGACGGCTTCATTCTTCATGGCGGCTATGGTGCTCAATATGGAGGTCCGTCTGGAGGTGGTCCAGGAGGCTTTGGTGGTGGCCCTAGAAGGGGCTTTCTTGGTGGCCCTAGAGGTGGCTTTAGTGGTTGCCCTGGTCACTTGATTTGTTAATGCCCTGCGATACCACTACAAGCTATCTAACCTGCTTTTGGTCATCAGCATTTATTTTCAATTATGTTTCGGTTACTAAAAACTATGTACACTACTACACAAAATTACTAATAATAAATGACATATTATTAATAATTGACCAACTATACCGGGCCTGTTTCCTGGCCAAACACTGCACTATGAAGATTATCACATTGTGATGTATAATGAAGCAAACAAAAACAACATATACAACTGTGAATAAATTTAATGACAAAAGAAATACACTAGTGCAACCTCTATGAATGGCCAGAACCAAGCAACACAACCAGTTTCATTTTGCAGATTGCGGATTCCATACAAAAGTAGGATTTAGCTTGACCACTTCCATATATTTGTAATGTGGGTTCACCCCTTCTTTGCTGTAAAATTTAAGTGCCAGCTGTTTCGAGACAAATGGTTTGGAAACTTTTTAATATTCTGAGTCATTTCTGAAACTTCTCGAAATATTTTCATTGGTCTCGAAATATTTTCTGAAGTCTCGAACTATTTTACAAAACCTCAAACCTCGTTTTTGGCAAATCTAGACAAATTCATGAAACGTCTCAAAAGATTTGTAAAACGTCTCAAATGTAGAAAATATTTCGAGACAAAAAGTCTTGAAAGAAAATCACAACTTTCCGGAAACCTTCTGCACTTCTGCACTGGAAGTAAAGCTGACACGTACATTAGAAAAACTCCAAAAGGAAAGGAAAACTATGACTGTGTGAACTTGGATCATCTAAGAGGATTTAAGTCACAGAATATTCACACAAAATTTATTTCAAACAGTTTCGAAATATGACAATAAAAATAGAACATAAAAATAAAAACAATAAAAAATAAGAACAATAAAAATTAAATAAAAACAAAATAAAATAAAAGTAAAAACAATAAATGATAAAAAACGAAATCTGACCATGATGAAAGCAATATTTCCACTACCAAAGAATCCACACAGATGAAATGTAGTTAAGGTTTGAAGCCACTCAATTTACAGTACTCGAAAAATCATTACAAATAGTTCGGAAAAACTCCGATGCACTGCTCCCATAGTGATGTTCCCACAGTGATGACTAGTATCCTGGCACTTTTAAGTCTATAGCAAAAATGAAACTAACTAAAAAGGGAAAATTAGAAAGCGCAGACATAGATAGATAGATAAATAGATAGATAACATAGATAACCTTTTTTACTTAATTTTGAGAGAACCTCGTTCCTTACCGTGTAAACACTGACTTTCACACCTTAGTTTTTCGTTTGCTTTCAAGAAGTGGAGAAGTAGTCGGCGTTTTGGTTAATTGGTCTGCTAAAACCGCGAAAGCTGAATCACAATCACTGCGCAATTTCTCTATATTCTGTCCCCCAACATTTTGGGTCCACTGTGCACAAGAGCAGCGAATAGATACAGCTATCTCAGACCCGAGAAGGCCATGATTGGTCTTCTCCAGTTATAATGGAATCCAAGCAGTATTGCGAAGGTCGTAACCCGTAATGACTGATGGGGTGACGCAAAAGTAAAACGCAGGTGGAGCAACGCGCTGTTTGCAGGTTAAAAACCCTTCAAATGTGGTAACCTCAAATGCCATCACTTCCTTGTATCCTGGGCGTCAGCTTAATGCAGCGACTATCCAAAAAGACTGTCCGTGAAATCTGCTGCAGTCCGATAATAGAAGCTACAATTCAGAAATATTGACTTCGCTGACTGGGCCATTACAGCTATTATGAAACGTTTATGTGCCTGCCAGTCAATTTTACCAAATTTGAAGCTTCCAGAATGGCAATGCGTCAGGAATGCTACCTAATGCGATTGGAATACATTGGTCTGTAAGGATCTGGAGCATCTCAAGAATTGCTTGGAATAATAACTTTGTCAACAATCATTCCTGACCAGGAAGGGAACCGTATGCAGTAGCGGGGCAGACGGGACAGTAAGCGTTTTCGTACAGGCCTGAACACGGCCTCGTCTTGCATGAAACGCGGCCCCATATGGCCCCATGAAAAAGCATGTTTTAACAAAGCGGAACTAAATGTAACCAATAAAATAACCAAACTCTAATAATATAGCCAAACTGGTGGTAATATGTAATTGTACATCGGCCGTGTTGTATGTGGAGACGACGCCAGGGTTTGGGCCATGATTTGGGTACCGGATCGTGCCCGGGCCGTGTTTAATGTAGACCCTGAAAATTGGTCGCCATAAGCCCTAAGGACTCTCTTCGCTCCTCTATCGATTCTTAGGGTTTAGGGCGTTTAGAAAAATGGGATACACACAACTAATTGGAGGGACGATTCGTTTTCGGTCGGACTAGCAAAAGTGAATCAGTGATTTATCATTAAGTTCTGACTTATGATGTACTATTGATAATGATAATTTTCAAGAAACTGCAACAAACTGATTGTCAAACCTTGACTATTCAAAGCAATTTATTGTAACGTCAATAAGATATATATAGGAGGAGTATCTCAAGCGGGCGACTTCATGCTGTAGTCATCTTCCAATGTCTTTTGCGATTGTTTTCTCAGGCTAAAGGTGCTGATGCTCACATCGAACAGAAATGCAATAAACTGAACCAGAGTGAACAAGCTTGCACCAATCCAAAGTCCCAGTTGACCTCCTATAAACAAAGTATCAAAACTCAACTAAAATGTCTTAGATTTTCAAACATCATCCATCAACAATTTAATATTATGGATTTATCTTAATTTGATTAAGAAAGCTTCTGTGAACTCAGGCCATATTCCTTTAAAGATTTAACGGATTAGATTAAAATTAATCCGCATTATAGAAATAGCACCTCGGATTAAACGGATTAAAATTAAATCCAGCTAGGGCCTATTTCTTTAAAGGCTAAAATGGTCGGATTAAACGGATTAAAAATCGGCCGGATTAAAATTTTAATTACTATTTCTTTAATGCTGGATTAAACGAATTAAAATTAACTCGTTTAATCCGACCATTTTTAATCCGCGGATTAAACGAGTTGTTTTTAATCCATTTAATCCGCCATTAAAGAAACAGCGATTAAAAATTTTAATGCGCCAACTTTTAATCCGTTTAATCCGCATAGCTGCAAGAGGATTAAAAACTAGTTGAAAATGCAGGCGGCGGATTAAACGGATTAAAATTAATCTTTAAAGAAACCGCGATTAAACTGGTAGGATTAAAATTAACTCGTTTGGTATTTTTAGCCGAAGTGTGAATAAAGAAACAGGATGAGATTAAAATTTTAATCCTAGGTTCATTAAAGAAATAGGATTAGATTTAATCCGTTTAACTCGTTTAACTAGTTGGATTAAATTTTAATCCGTTTAATCCGGGGTGCTATTTCTTTAATGCGGATTAATTTTTATCAAATCCGTTTAATCTTTAAAGAAATATGGCCTAATTAAGATTAACTCGTTTAATCCGACCATTTTAACACTCGGATTAAACGAGTTGATTTTAATCCATTAAATTCGCCATTAAAGAAACAGTGGTTAACATTTTTAATCCGTCAACTTTTAATCCGTTTAATCCGCGTAGCTGCATGAGGATTAAAATAGAACGACCACAAAATGTGTGCACAAACTTCGACCGTTTACAGCAGATTAACCTTTGGAGTAAACCCCAACAATATATATATTTTCAGAATGCTCAGAAACCCGAGATTTGGAAAATCCGGAAAAATCAGGAATTTAAGGTTTCATTCACGGAAAATCAAAAATTTTTAGTTTTTCGTCCAATTTTTATCGCAATCAAAATTTTATTTTGACGATCGAATAGAGCTGGTTCCGCTGCATATTTTTGCTCTTAGAAATTTTTCACGAAAATGTACCCAATTTCCGGAATTCCGGGTTTTCAAAATTTCTGGATTTTAAAAATTTTCTCTAATACCCACGAGAAGGGTATCACTCGAAAGCTCTCATCGAGCTGAACAACTGTTGTAATAGAATGAACTCTTGAAATTGCACACAATTCCCGGAATTCGAGAAAACCGGATTTTCCGATTTTAAAAATTTTCTCCAATGCCCCACAATATGAGTATCATTCGAAAGCTCTTGATGAGATGAACAAATCTTGTAATAGAACCAATGTCTGAAAATGCAGCCAATTTCTGAAATTCACGAATTCCGGATTTCACTCAAGCTTGGAAGGTATTAGGGAATTCCGAGAAATGGGCTCATTTCTGCGAGTTGGTTCTATTACAAGATTTGTTCAGCTCATCAAGAGCTTTCGAATGATACCCACATTGTAGGGTATTGGAGAAAATTTTTAAAATCCGGAAAATCCTGTTTTCTCGAATTCCGGGAATTGTGCGCATTTTCAAGTGTTTATTCTATTATAAAAGTTGTTCAGCTCGATAAGAGCTTTCGAATGATACCCATGTTGGAGAAAATTTTTAAAATCCGGGAATTTTGAAATCAAGGAATTCCGGAAATTGGGTACATTTTCGTGAATTTCTAAGAGTACATTTCTGGGTACATTTCTAAGAGCAAAAATATGCAGCGGAACCAGCTCTATTCGATCGTGAAAACAAAATTTTGATTGTGATAAAAATTGGACGAAAAACTAAAAATTTTAGATTTTCCGTGAATGACACCCGGAATTCCTGATTTTTTTCGGATTTTCGAAATCTCGGGTTCCTGAGCATTCTGAATATATATATATTGTTGGGGTTTACTCCAAAGGTTAATCTGCTATGAACGGTCGAAGTTTGTACACACATTTTTTGGTCGTACTATAGTTGAAAATACAGGCAGCAGATTAAAATTAATCTTTAAACAAACCGCGATTAAGCTGGTAGGATTAAAATTAACTGGTTGATATTGTAATCCGAGGTGTGAATAAAGAACAAGATGAGATTTAAATTTTTATGCCAAGTGCATTAAAGAAATAGGATTAAATTTAACTCGTTTAACTAAATGGATTAAATTTTAATCCGTTTAGTCCGAGGACCAATTTCTTTAATCTTAATCATATCCCTTTAATCTTCAAAGAAATAGGGCCCTAGTTAAACGAGTTACACGGATTAAATTTAATCCTATTTCTTTAATGCGCCTAAGATTAAAATTATAATCTAATCCTGGTTTTTTATTTACAACTTCGGATTAAAAACTCAACGAGTTAATTTTAAACCGACCTGCTTAATCGCTGTTCTCTTAAAAGATTTATTATAATCCGTTTCATCCCCCGCCTGCGTTTTCAACTATCTTTTAATCCTCGCGCAACTACGCGGATTAAACGGATTAATAGTTGGCGGATTAAAATTTTTAATCGCCGTTTCTTTATTGGCGGATTAAATAGATTAAAATCAACTCATTTTAATGTGTTAAAAATGTTAGGATTAAACAAATTAATTATAATCCATTTAATCCGACCATTTTAATGTTTAAAGACATAGGCCATTATTTAACAGAAATGATTCTTTCCATTACAATACTGTTTCCAATTTACTGTAACTATCCCAACAAGCTGACTTTTTCAATTTTCGTTCTCAAGGCGTAGGAGACAAACAGAAGCAACATTCATCTACAAACTGTGTTTTTACGTGTCCTAAATCGAAAGATGTATCTCAGCTCAAAAACGCACTTGAAGCAATGTTTCCACAAATCAAAGAGAATTTCAAAAGCTCGTAAATTTGAATCAGCAAATTTTTAAACAATGGTATCTAATGGCTCAACGACAGAATATTCCCCGTTTAGGTGTAATCTTGTTATGCTTGGCGTATATACTACCTACCCTCATTCTGTTTATTGGAAAGAACCTGTTGCCGCCAATATTAGTTAAAAATTAATTTATTTACCCAAATCCGAAATCAAGGAAGACGGCGTCATGGATGGACTTTGTGTTATTTTTGTGTAGCTGAAACTGGAAAAGGCCATCTCAATGAAAATGTGACTCTTCTGCCAGTTGAAGGGATTGTTCTGCGGATCCGTTAGGTCGTTATAGATCTGGAAAGTTTTACTCTGAACCAGTTCTGACGGCAGCCAGCTTGATTCAACGCCAACAATGCTGGCGGTTGACGGCGGTTTTAGTGTTGTTGTTGGCCCTAAATTGTTTTGATTACTAGTTGAAGTCGGAGGTCCCTGATTTTTTGATCCGTTTGGAGCTGGACTACCGCCTCCACCACTGAAAGATGGGTCCGGAGCCCAATTGTTCCCGTAGTTGTTACCATTGTTCATTTGCATGGACAAGCCAAGCACAGTTGTTTCATAGTTGTTCATATAAGCTTTTGAGGGGTAGTTGAGAAAGCTCAACTGATAGTCGTATTTTTCCCGGCGACAGGGCTGAACACAGCCCGATACGCAAGACGTGAAGTTGGCCTCGCCGGCGTCGATTTCTTGTCGAATTCGGGACAGGCAATCTTTCTTCTGAGTAACATTACACAGAGGAGTTGATCGACATTCGGTTTTCAGAAATTTCGGATCCGTCGGAATAATGCAGTCACACTTTGCGCTGAGCTCCCGCAACAGGCAATCGTACCTGCAGGCATCGTCAGTATAGAGTAGGTTCAGAACTGTCAGTCTTCGATTTTCAGAACTACACGACTGTTTGGTTTTTTGAGTTGTCGAATTGATCAACCTAATTTCCGTTTTTGACAGGGACAGTTTCGTTTTCAGACCCGGTGCCAAGTAGACGCCGTTCGGTGACACTGGATTAAACGGGCTGCTGAAGTGGATAATGGCTCCTTCTTCGACTGCAGTTTTAGCCATATCATATCCGTACTCTTCCGTAGCGATATCCAGGATTAGAGATAAGCCGACACCCACCATCTGCTGATAATCCTTCCCAGCTGGAAGTTGAATCTGGAAACATTTTCCGTAGTTCGGATCGAAGTATTCTGAGATGGAGCTTCGATTTACTGATCGACCGTTGAAACTGATTTCTTTGATGAATCGATCCTTTTGATAGCCAATTCGCATAAAATACTCTATAGATGTTTCATTTGCATAAGGATTTTCAAGAAAGGTTGCATTTTCCATTGGGCTGTAGTTGCCACCCCCACCTTGACCCGGGGGAGGTTGCGGTAAAACAGCGGCCAATTCAGTGAAGCTGGTTCTAAGTCGATCCAAAATCGGTGTTGAACTCCCACTGCCAGAAGATTTACCAAAATACTGTTTCATCATTTCATCAAACTTTTCCGTCGTAAACGGCGTTATCTGTAGGTAGGAATGGTTCACAAAATTTGTCGGACAAACTGTAACAGTCGGAAACCGCATGCTGTCTTCGGTTTCATAGGACGTACTGGTGAGTATTGGACTGTCCAGATACTGTAGTATACAAATCGTCAGTTCAATAGAAAGTGCAACAACTGCCAAACAAATCAGCAAAATCCAGCAAAGTTTGCCGTGTTTCGATTTTGCATTGGTGACCCCGTGGAGACCGTGCATGTCCAAATGTTCAGCCAACGCAACGTCGACGCGCTGACGCAGGGACATTGAATTGACCGACTCCATTGGAGTTACTTTGTTGCTCATACAGGGAGGCAAAGGTCTAAGCGCAACTGAATACCAGAGTGCTAGACTTTCAATTCAACTAAGTTAGAGCCGTCCTGGAAACTTGTTTATTACTCTATGGTGGTGTCTGCTGAAACTCTAATTAACCAGGAAAGAGTAATCCCTGATGGATGATTTATAAAGGGTACCAACATTTCATCCTAATAAATTGAACAAACCAGACTAGGTAGAATCTCTTTGTTCCAGACATGGAATAGAAAGGATAAGTATTAGTCTTTGTATGATTAGCGCGTCAGACTCCAAAACACGTGGGCGACACTTTCGATTTCATGATTCAGACTTGTTTATGCAAAGTTTCAAAATGAATGGTCAATTTCTGGCCTTAACGGTCATAACTTGCCTGTGCTGGGAAATTTTTGGTTATTATTACTATATTCTCAGCAGGCAGACGAGACACCTGAATAGTTGTTATGGCTGTAAAAAAGGCACCGAAATGAACATTTGTAATTTTACAACTTTCGAGAATCGAGATATCTCAACTTAAGTGGTCAGTATAAGCAAAAACCATTGCTGGTCAAAAACTGGCCATTTTCGAGGAAATCCGTTTTTTCAAGTTTACTGCCGAATCTCACGTACAATTTGGGTATAGCTATGCACAGTCTAATTATCTTTCATTATTTTGATATAGATTATTATTATTATACTTATTATTATTTTATCAATGCCGCTTAGCTTGAGTTCGTTACTTTAAACTTACATAGAGATGTGACCGAAAAGCTATTTTGGCAAAACTGCAACTATTTTGTTTTGAACATCGATTCCCCAAACATAGCACAATGGATTCCCGTGATTTTTGGCACGATGAAAATTCGCACTCCTGTGGAGGGACATATTTCTTGGTTTAAGCTAAAACGGTCCCAATTGCGAGAAAACTCAATTGCGCGAAAACTCAATGGGAAGTTGCGAAATTTTATGCCAGCCACCTCGCACTTGGCGAATTTTCTGGAGCATTAAGACCTGATCAGTCAAACCAGAAAATATCTCCTGGGGCCCTGGCCACATGTCATGATACAAAAAAGTTTGGCCCCCTTTTCGGCGGTACGCATGAAAACGTTGCCAGATGCGGCGCCAAAGTTGCCAGATGCTAGTTTTTAAAAATTCATGCTCAAAGATTGATGATCTATCTATACCCAACACGTCAGGATGTCAGGATGTCAGTATGTCAGAAAACTTTTGCTAGTTTTTTTGCAAATTTTTCTAGTTTCGTAAACTCATGTGAACCTACTGATTATAAACTTTAAAAAAATATACAAAGCGCTTTCCAACTCCCAAAATGCAAAATAGCTTTTCAAAGATCTCTACACAAAAGGATTCCACCACCATTAAACTGTTTGCATTCTTCATATCTCGAATTTGTAATGATAAATGTATATATGCAAGACTACATAATAACTAAGAGTTTGACAGGCGTCACACTCTTAGTTATTAAGCTGGAGGACATGATCTGCACGATAACGGCTGACCCCCCTCCCACAAATTGAACCCCAGCGTGGCGTGACCCCCACAAATAAGGGGCCTTTCCCATAATTCCACCACAGCTCCGAAGAAACACCGAAGAAGCACAGTTTGACGGATTGAGTTGAAATTTGGTAGGGGTAGGTTTTCGGACCTGCTGATTTCAACAATGCAAAAATTTTATAATTTTGGACAATTTTAAAAATTTTAAAATCTTAGTTGGTAAGGGATCAACAATTTTTTGTCCATGATTTTCCTGAAAACTTGTAGACAAGGCTTTTCTGGTTCGCAGAGCACGGACCTGAAACGTGTTTTTCTATTCAGCTTTTCGTTAGCTCAGGATAACTTACATCTTAACCTTAGAACTTTAGCTTATATTATATATTAAGCTAACTAAACGCTGAATCGAAAAATGGGTTTCAGGTCCGCGCCCAGCGCACCAGAAAACCCCTGTATGCAAGTTTTCAGCAAAATCATGGACAAAAAGTCTTTATCCCCTTGATCCCTCCTTTGAATCTTTTTAACTTTTAAATATTTTGCATTTTTGAAATCAGCAGGTCCGAAAACCTATAACCCCTACCAAATTTCAACTCAATCCTTCAAATTGTGCTTCTTCGATGCTTCTTCGGAGCTGTGGGGGGATAATGGGAAAGACCCATACTCAGTACAGAATTGTGTACGCGGACTCGCTTGTATGCTTATATTGTGTGGCAGCCAAAAACGTTCTATCAGCAGCTGGCCATTTTCGAGCTTCAGCACATAAAAATATAACGAGTGAGTGTACACAAATGTGTACTCGGTTTGTGGGGTGTCACTGGGGTCTAATTTGTGGGGGGTGCCAGCCGTTATAAATGCAGATCATGTTGATCCTTAATAACTAAGAGTGTGACGCTTGTCAAACTCTTAGATATTTTGTACTCTTGATATAAGTTATAAACTACGTCTTTATTGTCAACATAATCACAAACCAACAGAAGCATCAGTACAAAAATCACAGTCAATACCACTTTAAAGCTCACCACAGTTCAAAACATTGAAAGCAAGTATAACCAATGTGTTCGTGTTATCAGTGTATAGGTAACTAATGCGATAGAATTAACACATATAAATATATAAAAGCCAATGGTACTCCATCCTAAAAGCAAGATTGCATAAACATAATTTGATATATAAAGGAGAAGCGAAACCGCTCGACTTCCCTTCATTACATTGCGTAACAGTGCTTCTACCACTCCGCTACCATAATATGCGAATGTTTCCTGTTTGGTGGGAGGAGGCCGTAGCCAACAGCCAATCAGTTTTCAAACCCCTCTGATGGGTTGCCAAAAGATTGATCGCACTTCTGTGAAAGGTACCCGTTTGTTTGTGGGGTCGCTAAAAGTTGAAACTATTGTGACCTCTAGCGAAGCTACAGCTACTGCCCAGTAGTGTTTGAGGCCGGCCGGCCTAAGCCGGCCGGCGGCCGGCCGCCGGCCGACGACTTTTGCTCGCCGGCCGGCCGCCGGCTACCGGCCGGCCGGCCGACCGGCGGCCGGTGAGGCCGGCCGGCTAAAGGCCGACCGGCCGGCCGGCCGGCCGCCGGCTGGGATACAAATCACCAACCAGAAATTTACAAAATAGAGCAACTAAGCTTAAAGTTGACTCCAAATCTAGTTTTACTAATTTTTTATGCTATGCTGTACTATTTTTCTAAGATAACATTCGAAAATAAATATCTTAGCAGTTATAATAACTGCACCGCAAACTGCTCTAGGCCGGTAGCCGGCCGGCCGGCCGGCCACCGGCCGGCCTACGGGCTTACCGGCCGCCGGCCGGCCGGCCGGCTCACCGGCCGGCCGGCTGAAGGGTTCGGCCGGGCCGGCCGGCGATCGTGCGGCCAGCGGCCGGCCGGCGCCGGCCGGTGAAACCTCGGCCGGCCTCAAACACTACTGCCCAGTAGTGTTTGAGGCCGGCCGGCCTAAGCAGGCCGGCGGCCGGCCGCCGGCCGACGACTTTTGCTCGCCGGCCGGCCGCCGGCTACCGGCCGGCGGGCCGGCCGGCGGCCGGGGAGGCCGGCCGGCTAAAGGCCGACCGGCCGGCCGGCCGGCCGCCGGCTGGGATACAAATCTCCAATCAGAAATTTACAAAATAGAGAAACTAACTGTAAAATGAACTCCAAATCTAGTTATCTAGTTATCTAGCTAATTTTCTATGCTATGCTGTGCTATTTTTCTAAGATAACATTCGAAAATAAATATCTTACAAGTTATACTACTGCACTGCAAATTGCTTTAGGCCGGCAGCCGGCCGGCCGGCCGGCTCCTGGGCGGCCTAGGGCTCCCCGGGCCGCCGGCCGCCGGGCCGTTGGGCTCGGCGGGGCGGGCCGGCGATCGGCCGGCCGGCAGCGGGCCGGCGGCCGGCCGGTGAAACCCCGGCCGGCCTCAAACACTACTGCCCAGCACAATGATACCCATTTGCCCGTCAGTTAAGGATAGATATGTAGCTGAGTTTGATGGATTCAGCGATAGATTTCTTAAGGCCGGTTCACACTAGCGTACAAGCACAAACACAGGCACAAGCACAAGAACAAGCACAGGCACAAGATGAAAACGTTCACACTGGGGCACAAGCATAGCCAATAGAACTTGAAATTCAGCCTGGCCACGTCTTCGTGCATGGTGCAAAACAATTTTCATTGGCTGCAGCCGTTGTGCTTGTACAAAAAATTTAACTGAATTCAACTTTGCCTTGTGCTTGTGCCAGTTTTCCACAGTGTGAACAGGTTGTGCTTGTGCCCTAGTGTGAACAGGGCTTTATGGTGATTCCTTTGCTCAAGATATCAGAGAACATTTTAGAATAGGAAAATTTTAGATAAGCTAGTTTCGAACGACAACACACTGCCAATTTCGCAGAAGTGCGAAGTGACTCATTATTGCAAACCAATAAATTCACAAATTTCCGGGTTTGAAAAGGCTTGTAGAGATCTTAATTGTCAATTTTTGCCTTGGTTGGCCGGGCCAAAGTTAGCGTAAAGCGTTTCCTAGTATTCGCTGTTTCGCTGACGCAATGCAAAAGCTGAACAGGATACAGCAGAAGCACTCCTTTTTAAAATATCAAAATTACCCACGATTTTTATGGTGCAGACAAATGAATGAAGGAACTATCAAATCCATCCACCAAATACATATACAAAAATTAAGTACTATGCAACATAAATAGAACAGATATAAATATGTTCAAATATTATCCTTAGTACGAACGTCTTCGACCTGCACTGAAAGATCACAGGATTCAAGGGTAAGATCACTTTGTTCAGGTTTAGATGGCCTGAATGAGAACTAAAACAATAATACTTAAATTTAAATTTTATATAATATCTTGTTTTGTTACAGCTCGCTTCTTCTGTGGCAGAATATTCAATGCATACTGAATCAACCCAAACGTCACACTGTGATGTCTAATGTAGCAAACAAACAGTAATAGTAATTACTACTTACAAGCAGTTTCACTGGTTTGCAAAGATATCACAAAATTACCAAGTTCAACCAAACACCATGCATATATTGGAAACTAAGCGGAAGCTGTGAACAACCGTACCTTTCTTCGCAACTTTCGAATGAGATAAATAACCAACTAACTGCTCTCTATTTCGAGAGTGAATAAACTCGTCGTTCGAAATTTAACTATTTGAAGATCACGGAAGGCAGTCGTTGCTGTAACTGCATGCAGACTACTTTGCAATTATACACCGAAGACTTATTTACTAGATTGACGGTTCATGCTCCGAGGAGCAACGGAGAAAAGGACGAACGGGAAAACAGGACAATATCTTCGTTTTCCCGGATTATACAGGAACGAAGCAGCGGTACAACGGACCAACAGAGAACTGCAATGTGGTCCGCCGACCTTCAGCGAGGGTGTGTTGGGTGCAAACGAGTCACGTACTCAAAATGGATCACATAACTTTCCGGGTCGGGTTTGTCTCTGGTCCCGCCCCATCTGCGCTTGGGACCTGGAGGGTAGATAATCCATGCGATGGCAAAACGAAATTATATATATATATATATATATATATATATATATATATATATATATATATATATATATATATATATATACGTACATGGGTCCCCTCATGACATCGTTCGTGACATCGTTCACACTGTACACACATATACACATATACATACACGGGTCCCCTCATGACATCGTTCTTGACATCGCTCACACTGTACACACATATACACATATGCATACATGGGTCCCCCCATGACATCGTTCGTGACATCGGTCACACTGTACACACATATACACATATACATACATGGGTCCCCCATGACATCGTTCGTGACATCGGTCACACTGTACACACATATACACATATACATACATGGGTCCCCCATGACATCGTTCGTGACATCGCTCACACTGTACACACATATACACATATACATACATGGGTCCCCCCATGACATCGTTCGTCACATCGCTCACACTGTACACACATATACACATATACATACATGGGTCCCCCCATGACATCGTCCGTGACATCGTTCACACTGTACACACATATACACATATACATACATACATGGGTCCCCCCATGACATCGTTCGTGACATCGTTCACACTGTACACACATATACACATATACATACATACATGGGACCCCCATGACATCGTTCGTGACATCGCTCACACTGTACGCACATATACACATATACATACATGGGTCCCCCCATGACATCGTTCGTGACATCGCTCACACTGTACACACATATACACATATACATACATGGGTCCCGCCATGACATCGTTCGTGACATCGCTCACACTGTACACACATATACACATATACATACATGGGTCCCGCCATGACATCGTTCGTGACATCGCTCACACTGTACACACATATACACATATACATACATGGGTCCCCCATGTCATCGTTCGTGACATCGCTCACACTGTGCACAAATATACACATAAACATACATGGGTCCTCCCATGACACCGTTCGTGACATCGTTCCCACTATACACGTATATATACCTAGGCATTGTTCACACTACACAATCCAGTATAGCTGAATGTGACTTTTTAATGTGAAAAACTGGGGAGGGGGTGACTCTCCCTCCCCTCTCGGTCGATGTGTACATACTTACGTTACGTGCTTTCATACCACGTGTGATACGAACTGTACATACATATATGGACAATGTACACACCTGATGCCCTCATGTACATACCTTCCCCGCCATATGTACATACCTACCTCTCCTGCCATCGCATGGAAGGGTGACCACCTGGAGTGTCGAAAGATGCTGTGCTCCTCTACCTTGCGTATGAGCAGCTAATGGATGTCTTACTACCGCAGCCGAAAGGCCAAGAAGGTGTCTGCTCTAGCTGCCCATTGTGGGGCAGCATTCAGGCGACGAAGCGAGAGTCATACTAGCTATGACTGATGGGGAGAGCAAAAGTTAGCGCCCTCATATAGCCTCTTGGCTGAGTAGCCCGGCAATGACAACCACAACAACAACAACCAACGGAGAAGCGCAGAACGGAACAGAGAAACGAGGATTTAACTTTCTTGTTGTTTACACAGAGTTGGTCGCGGGCCGCGGGTACCCGCGGGTACCCACGGGGCGGGGCGGGTATTACCAAATTTCAATACCCGCACTACCCGCGCGGGTATCTGTGCGGGCCTAACCTAAAAATTTTAACTATTTTTGTCTAAAACTAAGTGAAATTTACTAGTGAAACAGAACATACTGCATTTGTACTTTAACCTCTAATTTAGTTTTGAAAGTCTTATGATCTGTAATAGTGCGTCTGTGCTGCTTTGCTTAAGGACGTACTTAAGAGCGGACCAGTCATCTCGGCTTCGGGACGACTCATATACATATTCAGCGATTTCAAACCCGATAAATCTTAAATGTTATATATATAAACTTAAATTATATACTATAGGTAAGATTTTCGGTTTTCTTATCCAACACAATTCCTGAGTCTGCAAGGTTTAGAGACGTTTGCTTTATAAACCTAGAAATGTATTCATTTAGTTGAATCTAGTTGAATGAGTTTTCACGAATATTTATTTAGTTTTTAATATTAATCTGTTGCCGGATTGTAGATGGATATATTCTTGTTTATGATTAAAAATAGGCCACTATAAACTAAAGCCAATATATAGGCACAGGAACAGCGACAAAGTAACCAGGAACGGGAACATGTACAGGAACAAAACAGTGGTCTGCCTTTTGGAAGCCTAATTTTAGGAATAGGAGCAAAAGCCGGTTCTAACAAGAACAGGAACCGAGACCTATGTTCACGAACCAGAAGGAAATGTTTGTTTGCAGCAACCACAATTCCAGATTAATTTCAGTAACAAGAGCGGGAGTCTTATTTCAAACATTGGTCTATTTTAAACCAATAATTTCCAATGTATAAAAATCTTATTTGTAAAACTAAATCCGCATATTAAGATGAAAAGTAATAGTGACATTACCAGGTAAATGGTAATATCAAAGCAGTTCATGCGGAGATCTTGTGTCCCTCTTATGATCTTTTTAATTTCATGTTTCAGTTCCTGAAGTTTATCCGACTTCGTTCCTGCTCTTGTTCCTGAAATCATATTCCTTCCGTTCCAGTTTCTATTTCTGTTGCTGTTCCAAGTTTTAGATGCCACCTTAACTTTTTGGAAAGTCACTAAGAATGATGCTTTTTATTTTTCGTTTATTTTTTTAATTTTTAAAACATCTGATGCACTATTTGTTTGCAAAGCATTTTTACTATTGTTTCAGAGTATACTTAGCACCTAAGAAAGTTAACGATAAAATAGAAAAACCTAATTAAATGAAAATTGCCGTTTTAATTTAGTTTTCTACATGAGAGGGGCGAAAAATTTTGCGGGTATCTTGCGGGTATCACTTGTCTGCGGGCCGCGGGCCGCGGGCCGGGTACCCTTGTGCGGGCCGCGGGCCGGGGCGGGTAGCAAAAATCCGGCCCGCGACCAACTCTGTGTTTACATCGTCCGCGCTTCTGATTCGCTAAGGAGCACGACAGAGAAACGGGGCATCTGAGAAGCAGAGAAACTGAGACAAGCAAGCATGAACCGGGGACACTCTTCTTGAACTGTTTGTTGTTCCGATTCTCGTTCGTCTGTTGCACCGTTAGAGCATGAACCCACCTTAAGAGTCTATCTATTCGGAAGAGTGGGGAAACTCGGCTATTTTGCGAGATGATCTACACATTAAGGTTGAAATCTCGGGGGTGGTACCAGCGGTTTTAGTTGTTAGCCATATGTTAACCATTGAACTAAAAGGCCCATGATTGCTTAATCGGGCCTACCTCATAAAAAATTGTGTGTATAAGCACCCACCAAGATCTCGGTCAAGAAGTTTATATGCGTTTTAGTACAAACGCCTATAAACAAATGGTTAACAAAGGTAAACAATGCCATCACCGAGACTTCGACCTTAACATGCCGAGCATCTAGCACTCTCATTCTTCCTATTGTAAACTCTTGATGGTACTAAATAAAGCTTACAAACCACTTATTAGTCAATATTAATTTTAAGCAGGATGTATCGTGCGATATATATGCGAAACCTGCAGAAAACCGTGGTAATAAATGAGCCTTTTTCATAATCTTTGAAGAGTTTAGCTAACCGGGAGCATATCGACTACTTCTTTAGCACTAATGATTAAAATTTAATTCGGGATTTGTGAAAGGGGTCACTAGGTCTTTACATGTCAGGGGGTGTTCAGCCATTGTAATGAGCATGCATCTGCAGTTGTTAACATCGAGGCTGCCAGTTGTCACACTGTCATATATTATGTACTCTTGAATACACTAACTACTTACACTTTATAAATACACATAAGCAATCTAACGCTAGCCTAGCCATCAAATAAAAACACTGATTGCTGTTTATATTTGGAAAATAATAAGTATACAACTATACACCAACAAAAAGAAACAAATATACACATTACACACACGTACATACAGAAAGAAAACATCCAAAAAAGCACAAATCAAAATTAAACAAGCACTGAAATTTTGACCGTTACATAACTCAAAAATTATTGCAAAACCATGCGTAAACAAACAGCCAAGTTCACAAAACTAGACTTTACAACACAGAAATCACAGAGCAACGACAAAAAGTGCTTCGTCTAAATAAATGTAAGAATCCTAAAGCATAGAGCAAGCTATTCGAATAGGCTTAGCCTGGACTGCGCCAGAAAGTTTAAGAATACTAGCAGAATAGCAGAAAATTAACTACTGATTTCTGATTCAAAAACAGGACTTAGCCTTCTGCTATTCTGCAGCTGTTCTTAAACTTTGTTGGTGCAGTCCAGGGTAAGAATGTAATGATTGGCAATGTAATACGTCACTTTAAAACAAAAGTATTTTAAACAAACCAAAAATTAAATGCAGGAAAGTAATATCAAGAGTGCATAATTGCACTATTATTAAGAAGAAGAGTAAGCCACTAGAGGGCTTCTCTTCACTGCATTGCGTAACGGTGCTCCGACCACAATACGCGAATGTTCCCCCGTTTGGGGGGGGGTCGACCAAATCGGCATCGCATACCCCCCCTCCGTTTGGTGGGGGGGGGGGGGTAGCCAAAAAGAGGTCTCCGTTTGGTGGGGAAGGGGTAGCCAACAGCCAATCAGATTGCAGAAATCCCCCCTCCGTTTGGTGGGGTGGGGTAGAGCAGAGGATTACGGTAGTTTTTGTTCTATTCGAAAATGAGTCCCCGTTTGGGGGGGGGTCGCTCAAGCAGGCTAAGTTTTGCTCATTCTGATTGGCTGTTGGTGACCCCCCCCCCCCCAAACGGGGTCCCTTTTCAAAAGCCAGAATCAGCCTGCCTACCCCCCCCACCAAACGGGGCGGGGGGATGAATTGGCGGGCACAGCCCTAACGGTGCTCCGACCACAAGACGCGAATGTTCCCCCGTTTGATGGGAGGGTCAACAAGCATACCCCCTCCCCGTTTGGTGGGGGGGGGTATGCAAAAGGGGTCCCCGTTTGGTGGGAGGGTAGTCAGAAGGGGGTCCTCGTTTGGGGGGGGGGGTCGCCAAGTCAGGCTAAGATTGACTGAATCTGATTGGCTGCTGGCGACCCCTCCCCCCAAACGGGGACCTCTTTTGCCTACCCCCCCACCAAACGGGGACCTCTCTTTGGTACCCCCCCCACCAAACGCGGACCCATTTTCAAATAGAACAAAAACGACCGTAATCCTCTGCTCTACCCCCCCCCCCCACCAAACGGGGAGGGGGTCTCTGCTATCTGATTGGCTGTTGGCTACCCCCCACCAAACGGGGACCTCTTTTCTGCTACCCCCTCACCAAACGGAGGGGGTATACTTTGTCGAAGAGAGCTACCCCCCCCCCCACCAAACGGGGGAACATTCGCGTATTGTGGTCGGAGCACCGTTACGCAATGCCAAGAAGAGGAGCCCTCTAGTGGCTTACTCTTCTTCTAATATATAGAAGAAAATCATGGACTCTTGGTAATATCTACATAGTTGTGTTGTATTATTACCGTACTTTCGTGATAATAAATTTAAACTGTCAAAAGCAAAGAAATTTTATACTGAAAATAATTCAAACATGTGAAACGTAAAAAGTGATATTTCGCAAGTCTCTGCCCTGTCGGCGGATCCAGGATTTGGTGATGGGGTGGCGGTAAAATTTTTAGACCGGGGGTCCGGGGGGAGCCCCCCAGAAGTTGAAGAAATTTTTTTATTTCCAATAATATCGGTCTTCGGAGCCCCCCAGATGTTGAAGAAATTTTTTTATTTCCAATAATATCGGTCTTCGGAGCCCCCCAGAATAGAAACCTGCACGGCCCGAATTTTCTCGGCCCGCCCGGCCCGGCCCGAATTTTTTCGGCCCGCCCGGCCCGGCCCGTGAAAGGTTTCGGCGGGCCGCGAAAATTTTCAATTTTTTCTGAAAATGCAAAATTTCAAAAAATTCCAAATTTATTATTGAAATGCAGTTCGGTATTTCTACATCATAATTGCGAAAATTGCAAAAGCAAAAACTGAATTGAGAGATTTGACATTAATTTTGCGCACCAGCTTTTGCAGTTAACAGCTAAAGTGCTTTCTCCAAATTTTTTGAATCATACAATTGTGTATGACAACATTTGAAGTGATATCTTTCTGAGTGTTTTTTTGGCGAATCAAGAAATAAGCATAAAAATACAGCTTAATACAAGGAGATAACGTTAGAATTTGAAAGATATCCAGCATTTCCTTAACTATTAATTGACTATTTAATGAAGGTAAATAGAATACACAGTAATATTTATGAAATGAAAACGTTGAAACTAATTCTTGAAAAGCAGGTGTAAGAAACATATCCAAGAAGCACAAAAATCTTTGAAGCTAAACGTTTATAATGGAAGCTGGCCGGACACTCGGTCCGTGTCTGCTACTATTAATATCAACAACACCGGGTAAGAAGTGACAATATCGAACAAACGACACTAAACAATATCTGAACGTGCGTAAAGTCTATGGTATCTAATAAGCTAAGAGCTAAGATTTGGGTTAACACAAAGTGCGGCCCCGACTCGCTTAAAAACATCAAGAAATTGCCAAATGTTTTCGATTTTTTTGGTCAAAATTTTCTAAAATCTACGGTCCAGCAAGAACTTTTAGTTCAAATTATTTTGTTTGAGATCTCCGGAGCTTACTACTAAAAACAGGCTGAGTTAGCTGTTTTAAGATTTTATACCCTTTAGATTCTTGCGTAGTGGCGACACCATTCCACTTTCCCCCTTCTCTTTTTTGCCTAAAATAAACTCAGACTAACCAAGACCACAGCGTGGGTCAAACGTAAGAGGATGATACCCGAACGTTTCGTACACAAACGGCATATAATAATTTTGTACGTACGTAGTATCAAGAGTCCATGCATTATAGTATAACAGAAACTATTTTTAAACAAGCTGACTGGAAAAATTAAACTATATTTTGTATCTTTTAGTCGATCACGGTTCGAGATGACGTGTGCAGAAAAGAAAAAATTTTATATCACAATATCAGTATTTCTACAGCTGTAATCGTCTAAAAGCTGGAAATTCGAAATTTCGACAAGTCAAAACGTGGGAACGCAATTTTGTTTTCATGCCGTCAACATGTCATAATATTCTCTCTATAATACCATTTCAAGTGAGCAACCAAAACCAGAAAGCCACAGCAAAGTGAATTTAACTATGTGTATGCATTCACAAAAATAAAATATTGACAAGGTTAGTGAGCGGGAGGCAATAAATAAAGATAGTCAGAAATAAAAATGATATCAGTAATGTAGTATATTATATGACTATTAAAATAATAACCAAAGTGCTTAATACATGCACTACTCGTAAGCACGGCGATGAAAAACTGATATACACGTACACCAAATAAGTTAAATAAATAAAGATTAAAACTACACACTACTGTAAATAATACACACAAGAAACACAAGCAACCCAAAATCTGAAGAAAATTACATCCAAACATGCTTATTATTAACATCTCCCAATTTCTCCTGTTTACATAGTTGGAAAAAAATATGCTTCCACTAAACTACAAAACATATCATAGTCAGTGACTATTATAAAAGCTTTAAAACCTATATATACTACAACTTTGTATTGGATCCTAAATTTCGTGACGGGAGGCCCAAAGGTAAAATTCGTCAACCGAGAGTATTAGGGACTGCGCCCTCCAGAAGTTGAGAAAATTTTCGTTTCTCCAATAAAATTCGCCTTAAAATCTTCAATTCCTTTCATTCAGAAGAACCGAGAAAATTTTTGAAAAATATTCCACATATTTAAGCAAAAAATGCATTTTCTCCGAAAAATCGCACATGCACTTCAACCCTTTTCTTCATAAACACAATAAATAGGCTATTGAGCAATAGGAAATTTGCGCCGCAGGCTTTTTGTATTTTGCCTTTTTTCTAGTAATCTCTTTAATATTTCCTATCTTCGAACTGTGATAGTGTGGTCCACGCCCCCCCCCCGGATCTGCTTCTGTTTGAAAGAATTGACAGAATCGAACCGAATCGAGGAAGATATTTTGTAATTATATTCCACCCCTTCCCCAACAAAGTGCAAACCCACTATATACAAAAAACATGTGCAAGAAGGCATAAACACAAAAATACAGGAGTATTTTCACGTCACAAGCAACAAAATAAATTTAAACTACTGACTTTAAAAAACCAAAATAACTGGGAAAAATCGTAATTATGCGCACAAAACCGACCGCACTATAAGCGAAACGAGACAGACGCACAAGGCAACCGAATACGAAACTGTACAAGTCAGCTTACCACAAAACCGAAAAGCACATGACTAGTAGGCCATCTAAATAAATTATATTATACTATCAATAATGCAAAGCCACCTAGGGTAGTGTTCCAATCTGCACAATGCCACAAAACCGTACTAAAGCTAATACTACAAAAACCATTAACTGGCATGGCATGACAATGGAGGAATAAGCGTCATTTTAACTAACTTTTAACGGTTAGATGGGCAGTCCATCAACACAAAAACCGAAATTAATCAATTCAGAAGGTATGATTTCATTTATCCCGAGTTCCTCTGTTTTGACCGCTTAAAAATATCGCAATAGTATCCATGAACGAGTTTTATCAGTCATCACAGTGATTTTCTACAGTGCCCAAGGATTGACTACAGTAATAGTCAGTAGTCAGCATAGGAACACTCCATTAGGCGAAACAATCCGCTAAACATTAACATAAAACTAAGCCCCTGGGAATGTTTCCTAATAAAATATTTTTCTAACAAATTCCATTTTCTTATGTTTAACACATTGTCGGGGTCATATTCAAAGGCTTGAGGTGAATGAAGGGGACTGAACCCGTGTTCTGCGGACACTTGGAAACCACACATGTGTGAATTTAAGAAAAACCATTAATGGACGGAAATAATATGGCGACCCAATGCGACAGTTCGGAATCTAGGCTTTCCTCGATCAGTTATTGAAATTACCAATTAAAATTGCAACGCAAAACATGGAAACCAAGAACTCAAAACGGAAGGAAATAACTTGCAAACACCCATTCTAGATGTAAAAACTAAAGCAAGACACAGCAGACTTTCGGGAATATCTGACCAAATGAAAGGTAAATGAACAAAAGGTATCAACTACAAATGGCAAGGGTAATTCATCGAAACACAATCGCAAACGCACGAAAATATACGCCAAAAGTAAAGTTTTAATCAAACTGGACCCAGAAAAAATTCAAAAAAACTTAAAATTACAGAAAAGTACGAAGAAAACATCACACACAAACATAAATGTACAAGACAGCACACATAACACATCATCAACAACTTAGGCCTATCAGTGCTGTTTGCCGTTGGCTAGGCCATCATTCTGTACAGAGCCATAGCGACCTGGGGGTACAGGGCCTAGGGGTGGTCGGGGAGTGGTGGTAAGAGGCAGGGGTGGGACACTATCGGGAGTCTTGGGACCTACCACAGTGCCTCCGCCAAAGCCACTGCCATCGCTTTCGCCAGGATTGGCGGATTCACTCTCCACCACCAGATCAACATCTGTACGGTTATCCTTCTAAAATTTTAGAAATAAAGAGTAGAAAGCAGTAGTAATCCTCCTAGAATTCTTGGAGGCAGCCCAGGCACAATGAGCGTACTTTTAACACAATATGAATTTGCACGTTTAGGTTTAGCACGAACGTAATGAATGACAGCTAGCAAATAGTTATGTAATATTGGACATAGCACAGCACCCAGCATTTTAGAACAGGGAGCGTCAAAGGTCTGGCGGGAGGGGGATCCTAGGTCAAGCCTAAAAGTAACTCAACTCGGGGCCTCTTTAATATTAATGTTTACACTTTTACATCAAATGGTTGACTATAACTACTTAATTCTTTCAAAAATCGTAAGATTTTTGATAAAACCGGAAGAAAGTTTCATTTTTGCTGATTCTAGGAGTGGGTCTAGACTCTTAAACCATCCCACTGGGTGTGGCCGTAATTGGATACAGTAAAGTTTCGCAACAAGCCTAATTGCTGGTATATACGTCTCAAAATATCAATATGCAAAAAACACGAAAATTCTGTTACATAAACTAGAACATGCAACAGGCAGAGCTGCTGCAATCCCAGTAATTTACCAACCCGTGACATTTGTTCAGTAGTTGTGAGTAATCGAGCCAAGGGTAAACAGCACTGAGGAGACGTTTCCATTAAGCTTGGCCGACTGTGCGTCAGCAGGGGTTTCATGAATCTAAAACAATAAAACAGAGGTTAAGGAGGTCTCCATTTTTCAGCGACTTCTTAAATTTAGTCTGGCGAGAAAGCAAACAATACTCAATATTAAATATCTTTGTGGTCCCAAATTCCGAGTTGCTAAGACTGGCTAATTTTTAGGTAAAAATATATGTGGGGACCAGATTCATGGCCCTCAACGATGGGGGGGGGCTCACCTAAAATGGGGGAAAGGCATATTTTTGAAAAATGTTGTCGAACTTTCAGGATTTTTTGTGTAAAAACTGCTAAAAGTCACTAAAAAGACTAGTTTTCGGTGATCTTAGGTTAAAATAGTCAAAATTACGCTACAAATCCCGCGAAGCCAGCCAGAAATTCTTTTGAAAATTTAGCATAAAAATTGTAAAATGTGGCAATGTTTGGGAAAATGGGGGTAGTACAATGTCGGAATTTATTCCGGGGCATTTTATGGGGGGGAGGGGATCCTCGAAAGAGGTAAGCCACTATGTAAGTTTATCTTCAAAAGAATTCTGAACGGCTCAAAAAGTAGAGATAAAGTTGTGTAGGTGTAAATCGGTTATAATGATCATCCCATACTGAACTGCTAATGAACCTCCAAACTTCGGTTACAAACCGCAATAATCTACACAGAAATAGAATAACGGATCACCTGGCGTCAAAATTGTACCACTTTCGCGGTAAAAATGCTTTGTCCCATGGATTATAGTGGCCACTGGATCCGGAGGCTAACCGTTCTTCGCTATCCTAAAACAGAGAAATACATCAAAAACACAGAAATCTAAAACCACATAAAACACAAAATCTTCCGAAAATTAGCAAAAATGTATACCTTCGATATGATACAAACGACAGAACAATATTCAACAATAATAATTAAAACCATGTCAATTCCACCCGAAAAGCATCAAAAAGTTTGGAGACACAATTTACCAAAATGTAAAAAAGCAGAAAAAAATCGCCCCCTGCAAACATAAAACGACAAGCAGAATGTGAACCAAAAACCATTCTGTTAAAATAGATATATACATATGCAAATAGCAAATCCAAAAATTTAGCACTTAGACGTTTCACTTATTAAGGCAAATTCTCTGAGTTCAAATGTTGCATAAAACCCAGGAAGGTACGTTACTTATACGTTTGTTTATTTAAGTTCTTGTTTCCATATTTCTGTAGGCTGAAGCCAGTGGCGTAGCCAGAAAAAATTTCGGGGGGCACACATGCAAAAGCTTCCTGAAGCGTAGAGCTGAATAAAATTAACTAACAGAGTGCAAGCCAATGTTAAACATTCACACCCACTACTGTGCTTTAGAAACCTTCAACAAATTCTAACAAAATCTTCTACGTTACAAAATTATGGAATCTATAGCCTATGAGTTATCAATTTGTTTTATTTCGCGTAACCCTTCCCCCCAACCAAAGTGCCAGTTTGGTACCCAGTCACAAAAAAGCTGTTATTGATGTGGCGGAATTTTATCACACTTACCTTACGATTACGGTACAAAACAAACAACGAAACAAATGCATGCTAAGCATTCGTAGCATGCATATGTAGTTAAACACATAAAACTAATCAAACACAAAAACCAAAAAATCATTAAAATGCTCAAAATAAAATAAAGGACAAAATAAAATAAACTAATAAAAACACAAATTCCACAAAAATCATCCAGGCATGTAGAGAAGTTGCCTCCACGAACAACTAATGTTAAGCCCTGATCCAGAAACAAAATGGAAGGGCATCTTCAGCAGGCAACAGGAATATCAAAACTGAGGATCACACAGGCCAAACAAGATTAACACAGATGGATGCTAACAAGACGCAGATCAGGCAAATCTGGCAACCAGCAGCTAGCCAATACAAATCTGGGGGGCGGAAAACAGGCAGGGGTGGGGGTGGGCCCCAAAAAGCCAGCAATAACTTACAGTGCTTACTGGTTCAAAACGGCCAGTGGCCGGTTCCTCCGCCTCTTCACCGCATCTAGAAAGAAAGCAAAAGCAATAGCATTTTGATGTTATAAAATTATGATCAATGAAGATTTAAACTAAAATTAAAATAAACTGAAAGAATGCTGAAATTCAAAGCAACGCTAACAGGTGAAACTAGCTATGGTGAAATCGGCAAGAAAACGCTTTCACAACGTGGAGTTCCGTTTTTGATATTTTTGAAATCCGTTCTGAATATGTTGAAATTGTGAAGAAGGAAATTGAATTTCTTCAAAACTGTTCCAATATATTGAAATAGATATTCGACATTAACAATATTATTCAAAACATTAAAAATATCGTTAAACCTAATCTTCAACAACTTGATGAGACCGCGGGCCAGACCGCCATTGAAGATCACAGTAACAATCACAATCAGTGACGTTGTCGTATAGACGATACGCTTCTGTGGTGAGGTGGTATTCCGAATCGCCAATGCAAATGCCACGGCTCCTCGCAAACCTACGAATCAAAAATAATTCATGGAAAACTATCGTCTTCTCAAAATATTAATTTTTAACCCAAGACAAGGAAATTAGCAGTTCATAAAAATTGTTCGCAACTAGGTTAGTTAAGAATAATCTTGTTTACATTAATTGTTCGTTCATAAAAGTTGTTGGAAAAATTTAGTAACCAACAAAAAGACCTCCAAGAATCAGTAAGGATAGCTTAAAAAGGACAAAAGTCTAAAATCATGGAAGACTAATATTTATTTACCACTGAACCAAAGCATATGCTGATGATTCCAAGGAATTTTGGGTCGTCGACCCAGATTAAGAAGCCACGAAAAGGGATATACGAAGGCGGCTCTTGCTACAGCAATGGCAACCTAAAACAGGAATACACAGTTCATGATACGTATGTACTCAATTAGAACAGTAGATTTAATGTAAGCATTCTCTTTAACATCGCCAAACGCCAAACCGTAACAAACACGGTCAACACCAGCATATTGTGGTAAACATTTCTAGATGCCTCTTATTCACCAATCCGTCTTCACCCACAGTTTGAAACTAGCCCCAATACAAATTAGAGTCGAAACTATGAATTTAATTAAGAACAATCTGGCATTAAATTCACATTAAAACGTTAAATAAAAATAATAACCTTATGAATTTAACCAATGACATTAAGCTAAAGAAGCCTATCTCTGTAGCAGATGACAAACTATTTACCAATGAACCACAGATGAAGGAGGGATCAAACTTGTGAACTTGTGAAGTGAACAAAGAAACGCCAATGTAGAGAAAAACGAAATTCTCCGCGAAAAAGTTAAGCAGTTGAAAGAACTGAAACAGCAACAGTGGCAAAAAATAAAAATGTCAATTCTGGCTTGGTAGCTGCAGCATTTACAAAACCTAAACGCAACGCCACAATACCATGGAATATCTCAATGGAATTATATACTGATCAAAGTAGCTACGTACTTGGTTAATAAAACTACAAAGTTACACTAATTATGATGGTCGGTCAACGTGTGCTCTACTAACGTTCTACTCAAAGTTCTACTAACACCGATTCAGCTAAATTTTCCGTCCTCCGATCATAGCCAGGGTATTTTTACAGGGGGGGGGGGGCGGGGGGCGGGGGGCCCCGAAATTGACCTTCCCCCCCTCGAAAATGCCTTCCCCCCCTCGAAAATGCCTTCCCCCCCGAAATCGCCCCCCCCCCCGGGATTTTGGTCTGCCCCCTTAATGAGGTCTACATTTTTTCCAAAAATGGTAAAATTTTCAAAACTTTTCCGGCTTCGCCGGAGATTTTTTCGTAAAAATGGCTATTTATACCTTAAATCCAAGCATTTTTGAGAACTTTTTGTGTTTCAGCATGCAAAATACGCCAAAAAATACCATTTTTTGGCTCATTTTTGCAAAACAATCCCCCCCGAAAATTTCTCCCCCCCCCCGGGCCCGGGCCCCCCCCGGAAAAAATTCCCTAAAAATACCCTGATCACATAGCATTGTTTGAATCAAGGGTATTCGCCCCAAAAGTAACCGAAGAAGCATGATACATAATATACAACTCAAAGTACAAGCCTGCCTCACCAACCCGAAAACACAACATACAGCAAGCTTGCCAGCATTTGGAATGAACTTTTGACTTCGCCATGTCATCACGGTCAACAGATTCTAGGAGGCAGCTTATCGTCGCCTCCAGCACCCATACAGTCCATCGTTGTGAGCTTCTGGCTTATTCTACTGGGAGGAGGGGGGCGCCCCCCCCCATTCGGAAGGTTCCCCTTTTCCATTCGAGAAGCTCCTCCCGTAAATTTATACCTCCCCCATAAGCCGAAAATTACCAAATTTGACCACTTTTACCCTGAACTTTCAAAAAACTTTTCGCCAGATGTTTAACGAAATTTTCTCCATTTCAGCTTAAAAACCACCTAAAACTAATTATTTTTAACGATTTTCACACAAAAAACTTAAAAATTTGCAAAATATCTTGAAAAATATACTCGCCCCCATTTTCGGTAAGCCCCCGAGCCATCGCGACACCCATAAATTTTGGCACAGAAGTAAGCCAGAGCTTAGTGAGTAAAAAGCAATTGATAATAATGCAGGTAAAAATAAAGCAATTTTAGAGTCTACCTGTTTGGTTCTGACTTGAGATTCTTCAGACAGATTGTTATACGTATAATGGGCCTGGCAGATTCCACAGGTCAACACTGCCACAATGCCTAAACAAAGAAAAACAAAAAATGGTCAGACTAAACCAAAATAATGAATATGTATTTTATGCTGCTTTGGAAAGACCTACAGAGGTGAACAAATGCGTGGCTCGGAAACTATTTAGGAACAACACGTTCAAAGTGCAGAGGAAGTAAGTATTATTGAAATATGAAAAGTTGAAAAAAGTAATTTTTATTATTTTCTGACAACTTCTGTCTTGCCAGCCCGAAAAGATGATTTCCACTTAAAGTGAGTCAAGGCTCTGGACGACAAACAAAACTGGCAGACTCGATGAAAGAAAAACTGACCAGTCATGCCACAGGTTTCTGCCGCCAAAAAGGATGCATAGGACAGCAGAATGAAGAAGGACGTTTCAAGTAGTGGATGATCATTGATTTTGGTAAATTTGGTGAAAACCGCACAGAGAATGCCACAGAGCACGCCCAGACCAGAAGATCCGAAGAAGATGCCCAGAAACCGGCCGATACTAGACAGCAGACCCATCCCATCGAAGGAGCCGACATAGTCCGGATTGGACTTGGTGTAACTTTCTACGGTCCTTAAAAGAAGCAGACATACAAATACAACATGACAGCAAATAAAATGTTAAAAGGAGAACATTAGGGAAGAGCCAAATACTAAGAAACTATCTAAAAGAGCTCACGACAGAAGGAAGAGCAAACATAAATAAATTGAGTTTACCAAAATCCAACTTAAATTTATGTAAATTCAGTTTTCCATGCCGTTATGCTATCGTTGGATGATTTACCGTAAATCTGTCATTTTGAGCAAAGACGTGGCGGATTTTAAAATAAGACTGCTGTTAAATACGAGAATTGTTTCAGCTTGTAAAAACTATCCGCACTGAATGTATTTTTATGTTATCATTGATTAATTTTGTTATGTTGTCACAATATAGTGATATTGTAACGTCTGTTTCCGTATACAATGTCTGGATTAAACGTTTTCATTTCGGTCCAATACAGCTGGCTTAAGGCTTCCAGATGATTCCGATTCAAATACTGTAAAATTGTTTCAATATAAATTTTGAAAAAGAATGAATAGGACAATAGAAACTGTTCATAGAGCACTACCGCGGTAATCCTGTTGTTGTTGTTTTGCTTCCGATCGTTGGCAAATGTCAATTGATCCGGACACCTGATAGGCGCCCGCATTCCCGGAGAAAGGCAATTATATACATCCCCCGGGGAACCCCATAGGACCTGGTGCGAAGGATTGGAACCGAGGTGTCTGAGGCGGGCCGCATCCGCCTGTGGGCAGTCAATTAGGACATGGTTCAGGTCATCTGTTTTTCCTGGGCAATACTGGCAGAAAGGAGTTTCGGAGGCACCAATTCGGTGCAAGTACCAGTTGAGGACAGGACAGAACCCGCCGACCCGAAGCTGGGAGAGGACACTTCTCTCAGCCCTGTTTAGGAACTGTTCCCTGGTGGAAGGAGGAGGGAGGACGGGGCAGCCAAGTCTTTGAGAACTGAGATTTGATTGCCAGTGCTGATATTCGCGCTTTCGGACCAGGGCTCTGGCCGACGACAGGTCAATGGGAGCTTCATCCTGGCTTAGAGCGGAACCTAGGTTAGCCAGCGAGTCGGCACAGTAAAAATGGTAATCCTCTAAACTCTCCGCGGTAATCCTCTAAACCAGAACCGAAACATTCTGTTATGTCCAAGCAATCCTGGTTCACGATTAAATCAACCACAATGTGTATTACGTACGTGGTTAGTACTATGGCAACTGCATCATTGAGCGCACTTTCCCCAAACACTAAGGCGAACAAGTCCACGTCCACATGCAAATCATTGAATACCGCAAGAACTGTCACTAAAAAAGTATGCAAAACAAAATTAGAACCGTGGAAAAAACAAAAATTAAAAAGACAATACATAATAGGCCAATATATAAATCCAGCTCTGTAGTATGGAACGTTCACACATAGTTGCCTATTCTAATGCCAGGTAGTTTAAATCTACTTTATTATCTAAAGCGCAATGAGTACAAAGATTGTAATTTCGACAAATATACGCAATAAACTACAAAATATACGTAATATACTACGTATGTATATATTCCTGTGATGCCATTTATACGTACCGGGATCCGTGGCTGAGATCAAAGCTCCGAAAAATAGGCACTGAGTTAGGTCAAAGGAAACACCGATGACACCAGCGGCTACATAGGCAACACCATATACGATGCCACTAAACAGAAACCAACACCAGCTTCAATATAATCTCAATCATATACTTATATACTTATTATTTCAAAATTATAAACACCATATACGCATGGGCGTATCCAGGGGAGGGGTTTTGGGGGTTGAAACCCCCTCCTTTTGAGCTAAATTTTATCAATTCTCCATTACAAAAACAGCAAGTTTTTGTCAAAACCCCCTCCTCTTCATTAAATTTTAGCCAAAACCCCCTCCTTTTCAAAATCCTGGATACGCCCCTGCATATACGTAACACAGAAATGTAAATTGTTGCCAAGACGATGGCGTATACATATAGCACGCGACAATAACAAAAACCAAACATTAGTATAGAGGTCAGGGAAAACAACAAGGTAGTCACATTATTTTGGACTCTATAGAACCACCCAGTGGAACAATCCGGCTAAAAATTATTTTCTTATCAAGCACTGTCTAGACTGCTATTTTGGTAAATAAATCGCCACTCTAAGTCCTGTCGTTAATTAGTAATTAACGGTTAATTAGTCCGGGTAAAAAAACCAAGGGCGGGAAAAACCCAACAGATGGGGAAAATCCAACCCCAATTTTCGGCCAGGGTAAGTTATTAGTGATTTATGCATGCAACCAGTAAAATCGGCGTGGCTGACTTCATATCTGTAGTTATTTTTGCGACATTCCGTGAGAAAAATGAAACATCAAAACTTGCAGCATCAACTGAGATTTCATCAAATCTGCCAATTTCTACGTACGTTCAAATGCAAAAATTTGTAAATCTTTCGAAATTCGACGAAATAAATTATGTTGTTTCAGTGTTTTTCGCGTATATATTTCTTTGTCCCAGAGTATATACTTTTTAGCCACTTTAGCTTAGCCACACAGCCGATCCGCCGAAATGAGATTTTGGGTTTTTACCGGTTAGCACAAAATTGCCAAGCCAAAATGCAATTATGAGCTGTTCACGCTAAAGAATGCACTAAACTTGCTATGTGGACGACTTTTAAGCAACCAAGAACCATTTTTTGGGAGTTTGGGAGCAATAGCAAAAATTGGTTTTCCGCCCCTTGGTTTAATTTTCCCACTTTTTTGAAATTCTGCTATCAGCTTGCAAGCGTCGCAGGAAGAGAAGACCCACATATTTTGAAAGAGCACACGTTGTTCACACAGTAACTATTAAAAGTTATATCTAACTCTATGGAAAATTTTCGACAGGCCTTCGAAAATGGCATATTTTGAACTTCGAGGGGCCAAAAATGCCAAAACTTTCAATGTAAAAATGCTCAAAAGTGATCCGATTTTGTCCAAATTTTGTGTGGTAGGTCGGATGGGCCATGCTAACTTGCATGCAACAATTTAAGCCCGCACGTTCATCCCCATTTCAGTTGCGGCTACGTTAAACACACTAAATCTATCAAGAATTCTGAAAAGGGAAGTCCAAACTTAAACTTTATCAAAAACTGGCCAAATTTGCAGTAACAATTAAAGTTACTAAACACTTAATTTGTTACTCCCAAAACGAGGGGTCCGGACTCCGCAACCTCTGTACCATCTCCACTCCAAATACGTCCCTGAGCTGGATTTTCCTTAGTGGATTGGGGCCCCCCCACTTTTTGGGCTTCCCCACCCGACTCACTATAAAGTGCCCAAAAATGCCAAATTTTAAGTGCTTTTGGCCAAAACTTTCAAATATTTTCCGGCTTCACGTTGGTCCAAAGTCGTTTATTTTGGTACTCAAACTTCAAATTTTTTAGCACTTTTTAGCATAGCAGCACTCGTAGAAAACAGGTTATTTTTACTGCATTTCTGGCAATTTTAGACCAGTTTGGATTCAATCCCACTTTTGGTCTTCCCTCCACTAGTGGGGAGGGGGGGCTCCCCCTCCCCTTTTATTCGCCTACAGAAAACCCAACTGAGTATTATGAACACACTAGTAACAACAGTGCATACCCAACAATAACAGTTGACAGCGTGGTGCCAAGAAGAGCAAAGGTTAATATCGTTCCAATGTTTCGGAAAAAGTGTCGCTGAAAAAACGAAAAAACAAGAAATAAACAGAGAAACGAAATAAAGAAAAACCTGCTTGTCCCAACAGAAAATCATGAGTAAATAATATGTTTCAACCATTGTAAAAAGCTATTGCAATAATGGAACAATAATATGTAAAATGACGTTCGAAGTCATGAAAGCACAAAGCAGAGAGTGATAACCTAATATCAATCTAATTTTCATCCAAATTTCAGAGTCAACAAAAGGGTGCAGTAGCTCGCAAAATGTTGTGAGCCACCATAGCTTTTTGTGCTGGGAACAAAAATGTTTCCATAACAGCTATTGAATAGAAAGTTAACTACACAATCTCTAAAGATCTCTAGCAAATCTAAGTTCGGGTGACGAAGCTTACTCTTTTCAATGAATATCCGGCCTGAAACATGATAGGCGGCAGAAGAATATTGAAAAACACTTCTGGATCAAAGGTTGCCTAAAAAAGTCCAAATGAGCCATGAAACAATGTGTTACTCAAAAACTATTGGTCCAATTTAAGGTTCCCGTGTATACACACACATCTGCCAGAGGTCGGACGGGATCAGGGAGGCGTTCCAAAAGATTCTCCTAAATCGGTACTTAGGAGGGTATTTAGCAGCGTCTTAGAAGCAGCATCCTCATAACTTAGGAAAACAGTTAGGAGCGGTGGTACCCACTCCTAAGTTAGGAGAACGTTTTGAAACGGCATTCTCCTAACTAGCTGCCTAAGCCCGATTTAGGAGGGAAGCTAGGCTTAGGAGCGCCTTTTGAAAGAAACGACCTCCAGATCTCGAATATTCAGTCAGATAATTACAAACTCTATTATCTATGCGCTGGTTTTTTCAAATTTTCAGTGCAAATACTTCTTAAAATAGAAAAACAAAGTATATACGTATATATACAGATGTAGATGTGTATAAAATAAAAAATTCTAATGGATGTAGGCGTGTATAAAATAAAAAATTCTAATGCTATAAGAACTTACGCGTTCTTCAAGCTGTCTAGTAATTTTTTTAGCTTCTCCATGAAACCGATAGGAAAAAACTGGTGTTTCATTGCCAGACTTTAGTTGCAAAATATCTGGCGGTTCCTCAATAATGCTGGAATAATTGCTTCCTTCGATGGGCTCTACGGTCAAAACGACCGGACTACGTTCAACCCGTGACAATGATTTGACCAAAAGACCCACTATGAGTCCTAGAACAAACAAACCATTAACAATTCATAAACATTAGAATAAGTTGAAAATACTACACACTATATGGGTAACAGACAAACTGCAAAATGCAGGCATACATAGTTTCAACAAATTGCTCTTGTCTATTCTGGGCAGGGGCGGATCCAGAGGGGGGGCGGCCGCCCCCCGTCGCGATTCGAAGGTAGGAAAAATTAAGGAGAGAAAGAGGAAAAAGGGCGAAAAACCAAAAGTTCGCGCCAGCTCGGCAATTTTCCCTTTTTAATCGCATATTTATTGCATTTTGCGAAGAAAAAGCTTGAAATGCATCCGATTTTTCGGAGAAAATTACCATTTTTGCCTAAAAATGTCAAGAATTTTAAAAAAATTTGTTCAGTTCTTCAGTATAAAACGAATTAAAGATCCGCAGACCGATTTTATTGCAAAAACAAAAAATTTCTTCAACTTCTGGGAGGCTCCGCCCCCAGACCCCCCGCCCACTGGGAGAAAATTTTACCCTCGCCCCCCACCCGTCACGAAATCCTGGATCCGCCAGTGATTCTGGGAAGACTCTTTTAGCCCAGTCCATTAATCATGACCTGCCACAGTGACTAGAATTAGATATCCGGATGTTTGCAATCCAAAATATTTTACAATCTCACTTGCCACAACCGCTCGGGTTCCGGTCCGGTGAACTAGATCAGCTTATATATATCATCACCACATTCTAAGTACATATGTACAGACAAATGCAAATACTGCCACTATATATGGCACTTACAAACTAACCAATAATTAAAATGATCCCTGTTTCATGGAGAAAGGGAATATGATGTCGCGATGAGAACCAGGACACAATGACTGTCAGTGTCAATAGCACAACATAAATTAACAGATTAACACTGTCCAATTTGTGCAATTCCAGTGCCTTAGCCTCAGCCACCTCCTCAATTTTTTCAGCCGTTTTCAGAGGCATGTCAGGAATCGTCGCAGCCGGAGGCCTCATTCCGCCGCCAATTGGAACGGTTGCATCGGCCTGACACTGGCCAGCCATTAACGCAGTCAATATCAGTGCTAGAGCGCTACTGAACTCAAAGGTTGATCTGACAGAGCCTTCACTTTTCATGATGACAAAGATGGGAATTAATATAGGTCGATACTAATAGTTGCACCAGCAGATTAAGATCTATATATACTGACGCTGAAATGAGACATTCACAGTACAACTGATGTGGGATTACAAATATATACACGTACGTTAAAAAACCTTGAACTAATTTGGGGGGAGGGGTAAGAAAAAATTTTTAGGGGGGGGGATTGGCGACCCCTCCATTTGGGGGAAGGGGTCCCCCCCACCCCCACCCCAAACACATCTATGCCCCCCAGGTACACCTATGGACCTATGGGGAGGTCCTACCTACTCCATACTCATTTCCCCAGAAATGGGGAAAAAGTTGTTCAAAAAACCCCATGTGGTATAGGAAAATCGGTTTTTTGCCTAAAAACTGAAGTTTCTCAATTTTCAGCGATTTTTAGCGTAATTAAGCAGATTTTAGAAACTTTTCGCTTATTTTTGTCAATTTTTCGATTTTTGGCTAAAAATTTTCAAAAATTTGTGTAGGTGTTTGGTACTTTGTAAGGGGGGAGGGGGTCGGCCGAAGGCCAGGTGGGGGGAGGGGGTAGCAGAATATTTTTAGGGGGGGTCCCCTCCTAAATACAACTATGCTCAAATGCTTGTCACTAATTTTGCCAATTGCTATCCGAAAATAGGGCTTGAAAATTGACAAATTTAGGCCAAAATATGCCAAAATTAGCATAAATAGTAGTTTATAATTGCCTATATTACCTTCATAGTTTCACCGGATGTAGCCTCCCCCCAAGCCTTTTTTCAACCCTCCCCCAAAACTTTTTTGGGGGGGACGTCCCCCCTAAGGCGCGAAAAATGGCCAAAAATTGGGTATTTTTAAGGTAAATTTTGAAAAAATTTTCAAAAATGTCCAAATTTTTGGCTTAAACTGTTTATTATTACGAGAAATACACGTTTTTAACTGTATTATGGATCTTATGACTCAATATTGGCCTTGTTTTGGACTTGGAAACATGTTGGCAATCAAGTTTTTGAGTTTAAAACCACTGCCTAATGTTAAAATTACTTTATGGTTAGATGTTTTTTATCATTAGAAACGGCTGAAAATGCGATTTTTGGCATAAAAAATGAAAAAATTTGGGGGGGGGGGAGGGTTGGGGGGGTTGGAGGGATCGCCAGAGGGGGCCCCTCCAGAAAATGTTGGGGGGGGACGAGCCTCCCCAACCCTAAATCTCCGTTACACCTATGAACTACTTCGGAAATTTGGTGGTCGACCCCCGAAATGTAATGGGGTGTACCCCCCCCATAGGTGTACCACCTGTTTGGGTTGGGGCACAGGAAAACTTTTCCTGGAAAAAATCGGGAAAAAACCGGAATAATAGTTTTAACTACAATTTTTATCCCGATATTTTTCCGATTTTTCCGGATGTCTGAAAAAATCGGAATAAATTATCCCGGCTTTTTCCCGATTTTTTTCCGATATTTTCTAACTTGGAAAAAATCGGGGCACTTATTTAGATGGGGGGGGGGGGGCGATTTTTTCGCCTTGGTCCCCCCTTATGGTTCGAAAAAATTTTTTGTCTCCGATTTGTCTGAGAAGTTGTCCCTAGGGTAAATCGAGGTCGCTGATTTCAAAAATCGAGTCGAGAGATCGATCCGACTGATCGATCGATCAGTAGAATCGATCGATCAAAATCGATCAAAAATTTTTTTGTCACCAATTCTTGCGAAAAGTCGCCCCTAGGGTAATTCGGGGGCGCTGATTCCGAATCTGCAGTCGAAATTTCGATCCGAACTGCCAAATTCGAGTTATTCGCGAATTTTTGAAAAATCGATGAAAATCGATTTTTGAGATCGAACGATCGTGTTTCACGAAATTTCGACTGCAGATTCGGAATCAGCGCCCCGAATTACCCTAGGGGCGACTTTTCGCAAAAATTGGTGACAAAAAAAAAATTTTGATCGATTTTGATCGATCGATTCTGATCGATCGATCAGTCGAATCGATCTCTCGATTCGATTTTGAAATCAGCGACCTCGATTTACCCTAGGGACTATTTCTCAGCCAAATCGGAGACAAAAATTTTCGAACCATAAGGGGGGACCAAGGCGAAAAAAATCATGTCTGTCAACCTGTCGGAAGATACGGAACTACGCAAAAAATTGTTCCAACTACGTAAACTACGCTAAAGCGTAGTTTTTAAAAAGGTCTACATTGGCTTGCGTAGTAATGAAATTCGAAAGATCTGAATATTACTCTTTTCTGATAAGAAGCCAACAAGTAGCTAGTCATGAACGATGTTGGACGGGGAGTAGGAAGACTCTTAAGTGGAACGAGGGATGGGCATAGATTCCCTGGAACCATAGGTGTAATTGGGGGGGGCGGGGGGTAACCCCACCCAGCCATCTTTCCAAACCATCTCCATAAATTATTTGGGGCCCCCGGCCCCGCCCCCAACTGGGGGGGTACAAAAATTGGGTATTGTTAGGGTAAATTTTGCAAAATTTTTCAAAAAGTGTCAAATTTTTGACTTAAAGTGTTCATTATTGCGTGAAATACACGTTTTCAACAGTTTTATGGACTTTCTGACTCAATATTGACCTTATTTTGGACTTAGAAACATGTTGGCAATCTAATGTTGGCAGCTTTCGAGATTAAGCCCGTCTAATGTTAAAATTAGTTAATAATGGTTGGATGTTTTTTGGTATTAGCAATGGCTGATTTTTGGCATAAAAATAGAAAAAAAATTTTTGGGGGGAGGTTTGGGCCTTGGAGGGGGTCGTGGGGAGTTTGGGGGGGTCTAAAGGGGCCCGCTCCCAAAATTTGGAGGAGAAGGGGGAGCGGGGGCCCCAACTCGCCGGTGCTGGGGGACAGGTGGGGGGATCCACTCCCCCCAGATGGACAGAATCCCGATCCCACCATCGAAATTTTGGAGGCAAGGGCAGAACCACCCCCAAATTGCCAAATCCCAGACCCCACCCACCCAAATTTGCCGGACGCCGCCCTCAAAAATTTCAAAGTTGAGCTCAAAAATTAGGAAAAATTCCAAATTTTTCATAAATTCTAGTTTTTTTCGAAAAAAATCACCAAATCGGTAGTAACTAGTAATATTGCTAATTT
>JASAND010009051.1:0-26811 GCA_030248195.1 Trissonchulus latispiculum | reverse complement strand
CGTTCTGGAACAGAGGCACAGGAGGCATCGGAGGCACCATTACAGTTTGCGTTACATTACTGTTTACATTACTGTTGAATTGTGTTGAATTGTTGAATTGCGTTACTTCACTTAAATACCTAACCATTATGTTCGAGAAACTGCGAGAACACTCACTTCAAAACAATGCATACTGAGTTTAAAATGTTCACTTTAAAACAAAAGTTGTTTACTCGCTGCGTACGTACTCACTTTAAAACAATATGCGTGACGTCATAGTTTCGTTGTTGTTCAACGTGATCTGTTCACATTCCTTTTAACTTTATACATGTAAATATAGGAATTTTCGACACACTTTCATAATGTTTATCCCAACTCCACCCAAATTCCTAACCTAAATTTTGCCTATAAAAGGCAAGCCTCGCAATACTCTGTGTTTACTTTACACGTTACGCGTTTACTTTGCTACTCGTTACATTGTCAACCGATTATTCATTATTACTCTGCTCTGCATTGGATCACTCAAACAAAGTAAGTTTTAATTTTAATTTTGATTTTAATTAAAAATATTGAGCAGTCGCAGTTAAGACATCTTGCTTCGCGGTGCTGAGTCTGGCATCGGACTGCTCTAAGCAGCCGCACTTAAGACATTTATTGCTTTGCGGTGCTGAGTCTGGCATCGGGCTGCTTTAATTATAATTCTAATTAACTTTAATTTTAATTAAACTTTAAATTTAAATTTTGGGCAGTCGCACTAAGACATCTTGTCGCGGTGCTGAGTCTGGCATCGACTGCTCAGCAGCGCACTTGACATCTTGCTTCGCGGTGCTGAGTCTGGCATCGGGCTGCTTCTTGACAGCTGCACTTAAGACATCTTGCTTCGCGGTGCTGAGTCTGGCATCGGGCTGTCAAAGGTTACCTCAGTGTAGGTCAGCTTTATGTGCAAGCTCTCGCTTAAGTCCTCGATTTTGCACTACGCAAAGTCTGTCTCTCTCCAGCAATGGACCGCTCCTGGTCATGTTGTCGTGCCACTAATACTAGCGGATAATAAGACCGGTGTCGCAAGACGGGGCAACCGCTAGTGGCAATAACGACAGGTAACTCCCCGAAAGGGCATGTCGCCAGGAGTCAGGTGAGAGACAGGGGCTGCTTATGAGTATGCACATCAACCTGACTTATGCTTGGTAACCAAAATTATACACTAAACTAATTATACATTAAACTTTCTAAGATCGTAGTAGTAGCTAAAGTATCAAATGCTTATGATATTTTTCTTTTTTAGGTACTCTCATTGAAAGGAACACCAGCACTAAAAGCCATTATTAATTGGTAAGTGCAATTTACTTGTTAAACCTAACCAGCTACTAGTTTTACATCAGTTATTTAATGAAGACCAACATTTATACCACTATTACAAAGAAAAATTTTGCATTCGATTTATTTACGCATTTTAAAGTTCTCACCACGTCTCTGCAATAGTTTCAGAAAATATTTTACAGTGGTATAGTTTTAGCTGCATGGAATTACCCTGATTAGATGTGTTTTATTTTTTCAGTTCCCAGCAAGGAATAATCGAGAAGATATACTGAAGATAGAACAGACAACGAATATCCATTCCAACATAGTTCGGTAAGTAGGATGTATACAAATGTCCAGGAGGTGATTTTACAATAAGAGATCAAACTTCAAATCTCTCATTTTGAACAATGTAAAAAATTAGTTTAGATTTAACAGTTAGAAAGTTAGTAATTTCATGACTATACAACTCCTTACTTACTAAACATGAACTAGTTTACTGTTTTTTTCAGGAACCAATGCATAGTTTAGTTCAGTTATGTATCAACACTCTACTTGCCAACTTGTACAGGTTGCAAAATCTGGAGCAAATTATACAGCTGCTATTGACCTGGACTGAGGTTCTTCCTTACTCTCTTCTATTTCACATATTATCACAATACTACGACAAACTACCAAATAACCGCATAGTGGTTGTTTTAAAAAACCAGGAACGAAGAGTCCTACATTCTCCCATGTTTGCTGTGTCTCGTCCTATACTGCAGGAGATCGTTGCAGAGAAAGATCGACTATATTCTCGCTTCAGTGTTCCCGACCATCTGCTTAATTCCAATGTTATAGTAGAATTGGAGCATTCCGATCCAACTATGTCTGTCAGGGTGGCTCCAAGGCACCGCTACCATTGCGACAAATATGATAATACTTGGATCATTCTGCCGCTGAGTTGTTCAGTTTCTCATACTCGTGACGAAAACATCAATTTACTTATGGAGTACGTGTTTGGTTTCAATTGGAGAGCACAAATCTCCACCCTAACTTTCGAATTATATGAAATCTTGGAATGGCCGAAAACGTCCTTTCACAAATCCTTCATGAAGCATCTCTGTACAATTGGAGAAATTAATATGACCATGACAACGTGTTTCGAAAATGAACTTAATCAAGTTGTTAAAACAAACATTGAGCGACTTTTTAAGAACCTTTACGATGAACACTTTGGAATTAATCCTCAGATGAACAGGTACCCCTATTTCCCACTGTACCAGTGCTGTAATTGCTTTCAAATATTCAACGATATATCTACACTCTATGCTCACATACTTACATTTCATGATATATGTCTGTACCTATTATTCTAGAAACATGACTTTGCAGTAGTCTGTTAAACAGCGCTGTATGGAATGCTATATTTGGTTGTGATACATATAAATAAAATACTTAAATCTTAAAAGCCAGATATGAGTGATGGAAACTAATGCTAAGTTTCAAAAACCAACAATTGTTTGCCTAAAGCTCGAGAAACAAGAAATCGTAGAACAGCAGCTAGTTTGAGCTGCTAAGCAAAACAAATTTATCTGAGCAAGCCACAATAATATTTTCTGCTAATTCCCTAATATTTCCCTCAGTAATACTACATAGGTTTTAGTTAACTTAAGTAATCGAAAAGTTAGTTGTGAATTACATACGACTATGATTAGTACTGGTTTTACTTATAAGGAGAGAAAAATTCATGCTAAACAACTACATACCTGACTTTGACTATCAGGAAATTTAGATACATGCATTGAATTACATATGCCATATATTGAAGCAATGTAATGTTCACAATTTATTCTTCATCTTCGCTGGAAAGAGTGATCGGAGGAAGAACTTGTTTTATAATATTTGGTGACTCCTTGAATGCTTTCTTGTATGACGTCTCCAAATTTGATGTTTGCCCCTTCTTGTCGTCGTAAGCATGTAAGCCTGCTGACGTATAAGTGTAAGCTCGCTTACATGCTTACGTCAGCAGGTTTAAGCTGATGCGTCAGCAGGCTTACATGCTTATGTCAGCATGTTTGTAATTTCTGCGCACTACTGTATATCAAAATGCTTACATTCTTACATTACAGTACATACATTACACTATATTACATTCTTACATTCTTGCTATACCAGGTTTATAATTTCTGCGCACTACTGTATATCAAAATGCTTACAAGCTGGGTAGTTGAGGAACTGATGTCTAAAGCTTGGCATCTAATGAAACCTGTACAGATCATGATGCAAAAATACAAGAAAAAGAAACTTTATGAAGCAAAGTAAAATGCATTTTTGTAAAGTATGTGATAAGCAATACCTACATCGACAATCATTGCATCGTCATACACGCATGGAGCACCCGGATCATTCTGATATGGACACTGATGCATCCATAAAATCCAACCAGTCATATTCTGAGGAATCGGTACCTAGCAGTGATTCTAGCGATGAATCTGTGGCTGATCCTGATGAATACTTTTGGAAGGTCTGTAGAAAATTGATCGCTGATAAATATGGTCCAATTCTTGATGAAAAAGCTGCAAGTAGTGGTAAAAAAGGTGATCAGATCCTCTATCAGTGCTATAATCAATTGCTGCCACAGATACAACTGGAGCTGCTTAAAACTGCATCAAGGTTGGCAGCTTCATTTGAACGTGTGAAAGAGTCCTCCGGATTCCAGAAAATTGAAAAGAATGCTATGAAATATGAAGAAAAACGACGCAAGAAGGGGCAAACATCAAATTTGGAGACGTCATACAAGAAAGCATTCAAGGAGTCACCAAATATTATCAAACAAGTTCTTCCTCCGATCACTCTTTCCAGCGAAGATGAAGAATAAATTGTGAACATTACATTGCTTCAATATATGCGCATATGTAATTCAATGCATGTATCATAAATTTCCTGATAGCAAAGATCAGTGTTTGTAGTTGGGTAGGATAAAGGCTTTGCTAAGTAAATTTTCTCTCCTTATAAGTAAAACCAGTACTAATCATAGTCGTATGTAATTGTTTAGCATGAACTTTAAGGTCTGTTCACAACTAACTTTTCGATTACTTAAGTTAACTAAAACCTATGTAGTATTACTGAGGGAAATATTAGGGAATTAGCAGAAAATATTATTGTGGCTTGCTCAGATAAATTTGTTTTGCTTAGCAGCTCAAACTAGCTGCTGTTCTACGATTTCTTGTTTCTCGAGCTTTAGGCAAACAATTGTTGGTTTTTGAAACTTAGCATTAGTTTCCATCACTCATATCTGGCTTTTAAGATTTAAGTATTTTATTTATATGTATCACAACCAAATATAGCATTCCATACAGCGCTGTTTAACAGACTACTGCAAAGTCATGTTTCTAGAATAATAGGTACAGACATATATCATGAAATGTAAGTATGTGAGCATAGAGTGTAGATATATCGTTGAATATTTGAAAGCAATTACAGCACTGGTACAGTGGGAAATAGGGGTACCTGTTCATCTGAGGATTAATTCCAAAGTGTTCATCGTAAAGGTTCTTAAAAAGTCGCTCAATGTTTGTTTTAACAACTTGATTAAGTTCATTTTCGAAACACGTTGTCATGGTCATATTAATTTCTCCAATTGTACAGAGATGCTTCATGAACGATTTGTGAAAGGACGTTTTCGGCCATTCCAAGATTTCATATAATTCGAAAGTTAGGGTGGAGATTTGTGCTCTCCAATTGAAACCAAACACGTACTCCATAAGTAAATTGATGTTTTCGTCACGAGTATGAGAAACTGAACAACTCAGCGGCAGAATGATCCAAGTATTATCATATTTGTCGCAATGGTAGCGGTGCCTTGGAGCCACCCTGACAGACATAGTTGGATCGGAATGCTCCAATTCTACTATAACATTGGAATTAAGCAGATGGTCGGGAACACTGAAGCGAGAATATAGTCGATCTTTCTCTGCAACGATCTCCTGCAGTATAGGACGAGACACAGCAAACATGGGAGAATGTAGGACTCTTCGTTCCTGGTTTTTTAAAACAACCACTATGCGGTTATTTGGTAGTTTGTCGTAGTATTGTGATAATATGTGAAATAGAAGAGAGTAAGGAAGAACCTCAGTCCAGGTCAATAGCAGCTGTATAATTTGCTCCAGATTTTGCAACCTGTACAAGTTGGCAAGTAGAGTGTTGATACATAACTGAACTAAACTATGCATTGGTTCCTGAAAAAACAGTAAACTAGTTCATGTTTAGTAAGTAAGGAGTTGTATAGTCATGAAATTACTAACTTTCTAACTGTTAAATCTAAACTAATTTTTTACATTGTTCAAAATGAGAGATTTGAAGTTTGATCTCTTATTGTAAAATCACCTCCTGGACATTTGTATACATCCTACTTACCGAACTATGTTGGAATGGATATTCGTTGTCTGTTCTATCTTCAGTATATCTTCTCGATTATTCCTTGCTGGGAACTGAAAAAATAAAACACATCTAATCAGGGTAATTCCATGCAGCTAAAACTATACCACTGTAAAATATTTTCTGAAACTATTGCAGAGACGTGGTGAGAACTTTAAAATGCGTAAATAAATCGAATGCAAAATTTTTCTTTGTAATAGTGGTATAAATGTTGGTCTTCATTAAATAACTGATGTAAAACTAGTAGCTGGTTAGGTTTAACAAGTAAATTGCACTTACCAATTAATAATGGCTTTTAGTGCTGGTGTTCCTTTCAATGAGAGTACCTAAAAAAGAAAAATATCATAAGCATTTGATACTTTAGCTACTACTACGATCTTAGAAAGTTTAATGTATAATTAGTTTAGTGTATAATTTTGGTTACCAAGCATAAGTCCAGGTTGATGTGCATACTCATAAGCAGCCCCTGTCTCTACAACCTGACTCCTGGTGACATGCCCTTTCGGGGAGTTACCTGTCGTTATTGCCACTAGCGGTTGCCCCGTCTTGCGACACCGGTCTTATTATCCGCTAGTATTAGTGGCACGACAACATGACCAGGAGCGGTCCATTGCTGGAGAGAGACAGACTTTGCGTAGTGCAAAATCGAGGACTTAAGCGAGAGCTTGCACATAAAGCTGAACCTACACTGAGGTAACCCTTTGACAGCCCGATGCCAGACTCAGCACCGCGAAGCAAGATGTCTTAAGTGCAGCTGTCAAGAAGCAGCCCGATGCCAGACTCAGCACCGCGAAGCAAGATGTCTTAAGTGCGGCTGCTTAGAGCAGTCCGATGCCAGACTCAGCACCGCGAAGCAAGATGTCTTAAGTGCGACTGCCCAAAATTTAAATTTAAAGTTTAATTAAAATTAAAGTTAATTAGAATTATAATTAAAGCAGCCCGATGCCAGACTCAGCACCGCGAAGCAATAAATGTCTTAAGTGCGGCTGCTTAGAGCAGTCCGATGCCAGACTCAGCACCGCGAAGCAAGATGTCTTAACTGCGACTGCTCAATATTTTTAATTAAAATCAAAATTAAAATTAAAACTTACTTTGTTTGAGTGATCCAATGCAGAGCAGAGTAATAATGAATAATCGGTTGACAATGTAACGAGTAGCAAAGTAAACGCGTAACGTGTAAAGTAAACACTGAGTGTTGAGAGGCTTGCCTTTTATAGGCAAAATTTAGGTTAGGAATTTGGGTGGAGTTGGGATAAACATTATGAAAGTGTGTCGAAAATTCCAATGTTTATGTGTATAAAGTTAAAAGGAATGTGAACTGATCACGTTGAACAACAACGAAACTATGACGTCACGCATATTGTTTTAAAGTGAGTATACGCAGCGAGTAAACAACTTTTGTTTTAAAGTGAACATTTTAAACTCAGCATGCATTGTTTTGAAGTGAGTGTTCCCGTAGTTTCTCGAACATAATGGTTAGGTATTTAAGTGAAGTGACACAACATGAATTCAATAGTAATGTAAACAGTAATGTAACGCAAACTGTAATGGTGCCTCCGATGCCTCCTGTGCCTCTGTTCCAGAACTGTCATTTTTATACTACTATGGTGGCATTAACTTTTCTTAAATTGACACAAGGTTAGCAGTGACACACTAATTTAGCCATATTCAAAGCGAAATCGTTCATCTGCTATTTGTGCTTACAGGCACACCGACACAGCACTGGCCACGGACGAAATCGATTTGAGACTGCGACCAGCAAACGGGTCAGTAGGTTCACTCTATGGAATATTGCTGAGTCTGCTCGAGCCCACGCCTGGGAGAGGTCATCTTGCCAAGGCCTATATTCACGATACCTGGAAGATTTGTCTGTTCGATGCGGAGGAAAGAAAGAAAATAGCTGCCGGTGTGCTTGCTAAGCAGGCTTACCTGCTCAAGAATCACACTCTGTCAGAGATTGACGAAATCCATCTGTGCCAGAGCGTGGCAGACAACATTGCCTTAATTAGGATCTATGACAGTGTGTTTGACGAACTACATTGGACTGATGTTTACAAGTTTGCCTGTGTCCGCGGCCTTGGGTTCTGTCCCCTTATGGAGGACAACTTGCCAGAAGACTATTCTGACTCTCCGCTGAAAGCACTTGGCTACGGTATTCAGAAATGTATGTAGACTATGAACTACAGTTTTACTTTACGCTTAGAGCAAAGCAAAGCAAAGCAAGGGATCTGGAGTTTCGAACAAATTCTAAGTTATTTAGTTCGTCAAAGGTACATTGAATATAGTGGAACAAAATTGGTCAATCTATGCATGACATTTTACTTCTAATACCACAATTTTTTTCATGCTTAACATATGTAATGAAAGGAGTTTCATAAAGATTAAAAAATGAATCTCGAGAACTAAATGGTAAATAAAGAATAATGCTAAAAACTGAATTCTGCAGTTGTAAAGAAGATGAAGAGTTCTGGTTTAGTAATGATTGATTTGATTGGAATTAATGCTTAAGTTATCTGATGTATTGTGCTATGTCTTGTCCTAAATTGCCAGAGTTGTCAAGTGCAAATTACTATTAATTCAATTAGGGACTAAGATTTTCGATTTAGATACTAAATAAGTTAATAGTGAAGGAAACCAAACACGCAGTGGACACGGACCGCTTAAGAAACCAGTTTTGTAGTTAACGGAAGTCTTAACGGCCTTTAATTGTATTAACCCCTTTACAAACACTGAAATCACAAATCCCAGTAAAAAGGGTAGTTACCCTTAACAAGTCCGAAATAGGACTCTCAATTCCCCTTCTTTGCGGTCGGAGATGCTTAATGACCAATTGTAAAAATGTTCCCCAATTGTTATTAGGGACATAAAAGAGCCTCTTATGCCTTCAAATTTAGAATTTTAAGTGTCAATAAAGAGTATTAATACCGAAAATCATCGAAAAATAGCAAATTGGTAGAAGATGGTTCAATGTTAGGTACTGAATAGGTAAGTACGTAGTTAGATAAGATTAATAAATGTGATTTAGTGATAATTAGTCAATATTTGGTTAAATTCTGTAATTTTGATCCGAAATATGACTTGGGCTCATATAAACGAGAATTTGATCCCGATTCCAAAAATGCAAACCCGACTTTTCAACTCCCACGAATAAGAAAGTTACGAACAAAAATGTTTTAATAAGATTACTTTTTGTTTCGTAATCTTATCACTCCAAAAAGGAGTGTTCTAAAAAGGTTCTTTTACTTGGTTTGACTTAAGCCAAACCTTTCCTTTTTTTATTGTCTAGGAGATTGTCTACCTCCAAGACTACACCTTAGTCAGGTGTTGTTTTCTTTTCCTTTCTATTCTGCTAGGCCTCTTTCTTCCAGGGCCTAGCAGTTGTCCTCGCTTGAACTTTTAGCCGAGGACAAGGCCAACAAAGAAAAGGAAAGAAAATAGTAGTATCAGCCCAAGTCATACCAATTAGAGGGGGCTAATCTCCCTTATTAATAATATGAAAATTAATATGAATAGCTAGAATTATGTAGGTAGGTACGTAGTTTCTGAAGATATAAGTTTTAACTTATAGAAAATTGTATATAAGTGGTAATAATTCGACAAAGTTATGAAAATTCACGAATTTCTCCCTTTGGTTACCTTTATGTGTTAAAGAAAATTTCGCAAAGTTTCGCCGAGTTTCAGCACCCAAAATTTATCAAAAATGGGTCAGTTGGGGGGTAATATTTTCTAAATCTCATTAATTTCGACCCCAGATGGCCAGCTGGCTCAGCCCGCCGCTGCGCCCCACGTGCAAAGGGTGGCAAGCTTCTAGAAAGTTCTAGAACTTTCTAGAAGCTTTGCCTTAAAAACAAAGGAAAAGTCCGACCTAACCCGATTTAATGACCTGTCACCGAGCTGTCAGAGAGCTGTCAGCTCGGTCCCAAAATTCTCGAATCTCTTCAGTGTTCGTTGAGATGCGACTGAAAGCAGTCGCTTTTCCCCTCCCCTCGGTACGTTCTCCGCTGTGTGCCAGAGTTTTGGCACGGAGAATTCAGCGTACCTCCCCCAGCTAGGATAAGATTTAGGGACTTCTCTAGCCTCTCGGCTAGAGTAGAAATTAAGAAAAAATACCACGAACACTTACCAGTGAGGGCCAAATGGGTTTTGTATGCCCGGCCAAGATTTAAAACGAGAAAAAGTCTAGGGAAGCGAAGGCCACTTTTCGGTTATAATTTTGTTATTATTGTTCTTGGGCCTTCGGGCCAATTTTTTATATATGTATTTTTGGGGCCTTTTGGCCAAATTTTAATATTATTTTGAGCCTTCGGGCTAAGGTTCTTATGGTATTTTAGGACTGCGGGCAACATTTTTATCACCGGCCTTTAGGCCAGTTTTCAGTTTTCTAGCATGAGTGGGCCCAAGGCCAATTTTAGTTTATTCATATACTATTATTTCATAATTTCCTGTTGTGGGGCAGCTCATGTAAACCCCTCCTGTCTGATGGAGGTCTTGAGTTTTGTCCCTTATTTATTATTTCACGTTTTGCTTTTATGATTTCTCTTTAAAAGGCAGCTCATGTAAACTCCTCCTGTGCGATGGGGGTCTTGAGACCTTGCCTAGCTCTTTTATTTTCATGTTAAATCTTATGCAAATTTTCGATCAAGCCACGACCTGTGAATTGTAGTTTTTATTAGGGCCTTAGATGCCAGGGAATAATAGCGTATTTTGTAGCCTTTTTGGGAACAAATGAGTGGGGACCCCCACCTTTTAGGAGTAAGTTAGTGGGTCTCCGAAAATATGACCCTTAAAAGAATATGAGCTAGCTCTGAGATTTGTTCCCCACAGCCGGCAATTAGGAGTTGCCGGCCATATTGTTAATCAAGGCGCAGTTAACCCAGAAATTCTACGTTCTGTATTATGTCATTTATTTCAGCTTTAGGTCGGTTCCTAAAAGCAATAGGGTTATAAAAAATCTAAGGCGTTTAACTCGAGTTCTAAAAGCTATGAGTTGTTTTATCTTAATTAACTATTAAGAAGTATTAGAAGGGAATGACCGGCTTCCCTAATCATTAAACTGTGTTGTGTCAATGTTATTGTATAGTAATTTTCTAGTAATGATTGCTTGGCAATCATTACTCACACGGCTTTCTCCAAATTTCATAAAATTTCTTTTTTTACAAAGTTCCGCGCTGATATCAAACTTCAGTTTCACAAAGTTTTCCTTTTTTACAAACTTCCAATCTTTATTAGTACTATAATCAATGCAAAGGAAATATGCATATTTTAAAATAATATAGCTATGTCGTTAGAAGCAAAGTTAGGGTTGATTACGCTTCAGTTAAGGAAATAATAGTATTGATGTTTTTAGAAATCAGTAAGTAACTTTAGTTAAGGAAGGTATGTGTCGTTTATGTGAATAATTAATTAAGTAACTATTTAATCTCATATGTAACTATATCTGCCTGTGTGTATGGCTGGCAGCTCACGGAAACTTCTTTTGTTCGATAAAGGTTGTGAGTTTTGCCCTGATGAATGAAGTTCGCGTGATCGCGTGTGTGTGAATGTATGAGCGAGTGTTTCTGTGATTTTTATTGTGTATGGTAACTCACGGAAAGTCCTTCTGTTTGACGAAGGTTGTGAGCTCTGCCGGTATGAATGAGATTCAGATATTAGGCAGGAAAGTGATATAATTGGTATGTGTGTGAATTGAGTGGTTTAAATCCCACTTGAGTGTATACTAGTCCAAGTGTTGTATAAATGTCGTATAAATGTCTACTGGATAAGTTTTTAGGTATGGTGTAAATGTTGTGCAAATGGCTGATGTGTTGAACGGTCAGGTTCTGGTATAAACATTACATAAATAACTAGTAGTTAAACCAAAATTCTACATCATAAAAGTATGTTTGTGTTCCACGGCATGAGAAGTAAGTGTTAATAATTAGAACCGAGTTAGTTCGCATGTGCGTGACTGGTAAGTGTGTAGTACGTAAGGTTCTTACCTAAACCCAGGTAATATGCAGGAAATGGTATTAGGAAGTATGTTTTAGTATTGTTGAGGTGAATGAGTACAATTGGGTTGGTATAAATATGTAATGCTGAATGCAGATCTAGATAGGGACCCAAACGCCAGATATGCAAATGAGGTATGGACGTCAGGATCTAGGGTCACGGAGACTTCGTATTAGGTCCTTGGCAGTTTATATTGAGATACCCTCGATTCGTCCGCGTAAGTCACTCTGTATTGAGAGTGCGGACGAATCGCACATAAGGGATCCCATAAACCGTCAGTTTTGCATTAATCAACCTATTTCACATTAATCACTCTATTTCCAAATTAAATTAACGCCCTTATTATCATTACCAGTTACTTAGGTTAAGTCCTGTTCGTAGTTAGCTCTTAATAATGACTACAGCTGTAGACCCTCCATTCGAAAGAAACATAATAATGTTACGTAAGGTTAGTACCATTTGTAGTTTTTTAGCTAGATATACTATTGTTTTATTTCCGAAACAAGTAAAGGTCATTATTGCCATTTCTAGTCTGTTCAGTCAAGCACAGTTCGTGTTTAGCCTGTAATAATGACTACAACCATAATTAGGTGCTGTTTCACGTTCGCACCATAATTGAGGCCAGAATTAACAAACCCAGGCTACCTACTAGTTAGTACGGTTGAAAAATCAACCATACAAGTTTTCACATTTAGTATGAACCCAAGTTGCGTCAACTACTCGCAAATGGCAATAATAGACATCGAACAATCAGTAATCTTGTATAGTATTATGTAATAATTAATGGTATACCTGAAATAGAGAAAATAATAAATAATTACGTAAGAAATATGGATAGGGTAAAATGAACCATCTTCTAAACAAATCAACCTTTTAACCTTTTGCTATTTTTGGTTTCAAGTCATGTGATACTTCATTAACAGGGAGTTGTTACTGTCCTGAACTCTGGGGCCATAAGAACAACCACAAATTATCTAGCTAGCGTCAAATCGTTACAAATTACTGATCTACGTTCATCCTGGTGTTCCAACCTGGAACAGTGCAAAAACGGAATGTACAAAGTGGAATCACATTGTTATCGCAATTTCCTGCAGGGAATTGCAGGAAATTGCCTAAAAACAACACTTTTGTTAAAATACCTCCAGAACATTAATGCAGTGTTCGGATCTTTCAATTCTGTATCGAAAACGTCAGAAAATTCGCTTATTATGACTAATTTAAATCTCACAAGTTCAGTTTTGATCTCAGAAAGCCAGAACGTGAGTAATGGTTGCTGGGTTCGAATCCCGCACCATAATTGTGTAACTAATGGGTTTTAACCCATTTGATCTAGGTGCGGAAGTCACGTAGATCCTGCCAGAATCAAGTCCTGATAGGTGGAATTCGAAGATTTTTGGCACTTAATTTTGATCATATTATTGGTAGTCAGTCCAGAGAAGGACATTTGTAGCGGACAGTGAATTGGATCAGAATCAGTTAGTTAAGGTACATTGAGAATCGGATCGAACTTTTGTGGAACTGTTAAGGCAGGGACTGATTGTGAAAAGCACGGGAATTGAAGACGGGACCTAAAACCAAAAAGCCTAATTAAGAACTTTTACTTGGTAGTCGAGAAATTGGTGACTGAAATTTGGGAATCCATTTGGAAACTAGCCTAAGTCTAAAACTGAAACTTTTTCTACTGGAATTACGAATCAATATCTTAATTGGTTTAAAATGATGATCTCTGCTCTTCTCACTCTACTGGAGTTGGATATCCCCATTGGTCTGCTTTAAAGTTAAGCCGCCCTCTCGATCCTGTGAAATCGATAGCGAGGACTAGTCGGAAGACAGACTAGGAAGACCTAAAAGAAGATAACTTAATAATTTTAAATTAATTAATTGTTGAAGTTTATATAACCGTACCAGGCACCTCCCAACCAGACCGACCCCTGTGTTAGACCCCTCAGGCTTTCCGAATAGCATCCGGGAACAGTGCGCTGTGTGCTCCGCTACAGGAGATTGGAACAGCATTCTTGGGCTCACCCAAGGACCGGAACTTGCGTATACCAGCTAATTATCATTATCATTAATTATTATTATTATTATTATTATTATTATTATTATTATCATTGTCCTTTTTCTAAAGGACTGATAAAAAGATAGACCGCACGGACACCAGCACATAGGGAGAGCACAGAGTTTAGCACTGAGGAATAGTAGGCAAGAATAGTAGTGCAGAAAGAGAAGAGGAAGAAGTAACTGTAACGAGTCAGAATCTAAAGTCTTGTCCCTCAACTCAAGCTAGTGAATAGAGTTTATCCCAAAACTGGCAACTCTGGCAATCTTGTAATTTGTGTTTTGAACGTTGAAATCTGTAATAAGAGAAGTATTACTCTTGATCATTGATATATTAACTAGTGTTGCCATTATTGTTCAATTATCTAATTACTGTAATTGTCAAGAATCATAATAATTCTTAATAAATTGAATTTGTCTTAACAAGCATTTGGATTAGGGAATCGACATCAAACAGGATCATTGGATCAGGATTAGTTCCAACACAAGTAAGTGAAACATCTCGAGCTAGAGATCCCGAATCCCCATCCAGCAAAGACCTGTCCAACTGCATATCTTGACCAGTTTGTCAAGTTACGTGTCAGAACTCACTGTTGTGAACTGACACCAGTAAGCCTAAATCCAGAAGAAAGACAAGCATCGACCCCGCTTGTCTCCACTGACATCTAGTGAATCTTTCCCCCATCTCTAAACGAACTCATAACCAGGACCCCACCCGGGTTGGCTACAAGGATACCCGATTTTGGACAAATCACCTGTTGGGAATCCTGTGTCTAAGTTTGCTGATCCCAGCAGACGCGCCGACCCTCCGTGTAAAGGATTAAGTTGCCATTGAGCCCTAACCGACTAGGTGGAACAAAGAACAAAGAAACAACGAATTTTAATTCAGATCAAAGCAACTTCATTACACATACCACATCTGTGCGTCGAACAGATTATATATTATTTAATGTTGCATTATTCTTAATTCTTGATACTTGTTACAAATGCATCTATCATCATATTTTACTCTGTCCAGTGAATGAGCTGGCTACTCCTTGAAACAAGTCGAAACTTTGTTTTAATTTCCATTAAGCTAACACTGACTTATCATAAATGTTTGTTTAAGCAGAAGAGACAGATATTGTCAAGCTTAAAGTCACCGACATAAATGAGCAAATGTTTTTGATGGCAACAATATACAAAGACCAAGCATTGTGGCATTTTGATAACGTTTGTGTCTACTCATCATGCCCGGGTATCTCTACTGGTGACGTAAGCAGTCCAACATATATAAAGCACACTAAAGCTGAAATCTCGGAGAGGGTACCGCTTTCCTATTGATGTAATTTTGAGAAGATCTGAGCGATTTGACGAGCACATTTATTTTAGTTATACAACTCTTGCACTTTTCCTATGTAAAGACTGTGCATATAAATCAGATAATGCACAGTGCACCGTGCGTATAACTGAGTTATACGCACGCTGCACGCTGGGAAGCCGGTCCCTAATCTAAATTGCTGTAGCATACAGTTGCCTGCATGCTACAGCAGTGTGTACAGCAGAGCTCCAACCTAGACAGATCTGCTGAACACCAAAAAGTAGGCCTCCCAGCCATGGCAAGCAATAATGTTGCTGCCACTTAATGTTGAAATTTGTCTAAACTTAGCTGTCAGCTGCAACATAAATGAGTAAGGTTTCATCAATTAAGGAGAGGTTAAATCGTTGTATAAGTACTTTACAACACACCTTAGCGTTGTTCATTAATTTCTACTGCGTACGTCGTATGGGAAGCCCTCGTGCGTGGCACTCGTGCGCTTTGCGCACTCGTGCCCCACACTCGGAGCTTCCCACACGGCGTGCGTATGAATCAGTGAATGCACGCTAAGGTGTGCTATAAAGTATACTTCAAGTAGGCACATATTTAACAATGGTCTGCGCTGTCTGCTTCTGGATAACCCCTCTGTATTTATATAGCTCACGTTGCGCCGGTCATATAACACTATGACACATCTGAATGCTTATGCGTTTTAGGGAGACTCTGGTGGACCACTGATCAGTACTACCAGTAAAGGACTTGAACAGGTAGTTGGGATATACGGCGCAGGAAAGCGCACCAATAAAGTCGGGTCGCGTTCTGTTGGCAGGATTCCGATCTGCCCACCTAAAGGACAAAAGTGTGTAGTGGAGTTTCAAACAACCATTCTCGTTCTCAGTTGGATCGAAGAGACGCTTGCAAAAGCGGACAAGGAGTTCTCAGATGTTGAAGGAAAGCCATCAAACATGTCGTGATGAATGAAATGGATAAACATGAGTCTTTGGACACTATTGTTAACTGTATGTTAATCGGAACTTAAGTTAATCTCTTTTCAGGACTTACAGTATTTCTATATCCTACATAACATTGACCCTATCTTGTGTTCGTATATGTTCGTATGTGTTCGTATTAATGTTGCTTTCAAGACAGATCATTCATTATGGTTAAGTTCATTACGGTTAATATTATCTATTATAGGTAAGATTTTCAGTGACAAAGGCTTTGCATTATAACCCCACTCCGTAGCTAAATTGTCTTGTTCTTACGGTAATCCGACTGCAGCTTTCTCTTTTCACTATTTTTCAAAATACTTAGTTTTTAGTTTTCTATGTTTCGTCTGAAGAGTTCACAGCATTGAAATTTTGATGATTTTGAAAAGACCCAAGACCATTCGTTTCCAATATTGACTTTGACTTTGATCAGGTTTTGACCTAGGTTGGCACTTGGCATTCAATATTAAAGAGAAGCTTAAAAGAGGAGCAAATTAAGTCACTTTTCAGTTTTGCAAACCTGGGCCCCGTGGCATAAAAACAATTTTCATAAGTAAATAACAATAGGCAAATTGGAGCAATAGGCAATATGGCCAATTAAAATGCGTAGCATAAAACACTATTTGTCATAGGCTCATTTTTATACCTATTGTCAACCAAACCAATAGGTATCTCTATTAAGATAAAAGAACAAACGAAACTAAGATTGTCACTACAGCACCTCCGACCCGAAAAATTCGTTTAGCCGTTTATTAAAAATAGTTCATTTAGCCGTTTATACATTGTATAGTTGCACTATGCATTGATGCAGTAGGTTATGTAAAAACATCAAGAAAATAATAATAATAATACTAGAAAAGAATAATATTAACAAAAACAATAGAATTGTAAGAATCAATGAGATACTTAAATGATCAAACCTGAATAGGTTTCACAAGAAATCGTTTGTTTTGGCTAGTTGTCCGACAGCTATACAGTTTATTATAATTATAATTTTATTATTATATTGTAATTTTAATTTTCCGACCGCTACAGATGATTGGTTTTACCAAGATGCTTGCATGCTCTTCTGATTCTATATATATATATATATATATATATATATATATATATATATATATATATATATATATATATATATATATATATATATATATATATATGTGTGTGTGTGTATATATGTGCGTGTGTTTTAATGTGAAATTTTAAAATTAAATTTAATTAGATTTTCACATAAAATTTACCTCTATGCTTTGCCTAAACGTCGTCAGACATCGATGAGACTTTCTGTTTCTATTTTTCATTTAGTTTACAAAAGCAAATTGTGTTGAAATGCTCATGGACGCACTTCTTATTGGAAACAAATCATCTTCTTTGATAGTTTGAAAATTTGACCGTTTTTATAGGTGAAATTTAATAGGTTTTAAATAATTTAATTTAAAATTGCTCGAGTTTTATGCAACGCTTCTTCTATTGAAACCACCTATGAAATTAGAAAAATCACCTATAGCCTATTGTAATTGAAAATTAGTTTTATGCAACGCTCTCAGCCTATTTACCTATTGCCTATTGGACCTATTGACCTATTGATAGTTTTATGCAATGGGCCCCTGGTGTGTGCTTGCTAGTTTGCCGCTCAAACTCTGCACCATTAAAGCCTTGTGTTAGTTAGTCTCTTCTGCTTTAGTTACACTTTACGGCTGTTACCCCAGTGACGCACCGTCACAGTATTTTTACGAGCAGTCGTGTCTGTCATTGACATATTTCAGGCCAAGCTAGCTATGTCGATCCTGTCCAACCTTTTGGCATGACATGATTAATTTAAAAACCCCTAAAGTAATCGTCACACGTCTGTAAGGATGAAACCAAATATTTTCAATTATTTCTACGGTTGTATTTTCATGATATGTCAAGTTAACAACTCGGCTAACCGTGGTTCCCGTTCATCGCACTCGTTTTTAATATTTTTTCAATCCTATCCTAATTTCGAAGTCTCTTACACCCACGTACCACTTTTGAGTATTGTCAAAATAACGTAATACTGAGCCAGATACAGAGAAGCATCGAACTGTTGATGAATGAATGCATTTGTTTGAATGTGTTTAACTATGTATAAATAAATTTTAAATCAGATAAATCAGAACCCCATTTCATAAGTGTGGTTCTGGGAATCCTTCCATTACAAGCAGACAGGTCTTAATAACATTATCGAATTTTCGGAGACTGCTCCCTCGACCACATTGCATTTTTATCAAACAGGGATGATGCAGGGTTACCCTGTAATTCCGTGATCCTGTGGCAAGGTCGTTTTCAAATTTCACAATGCATTTAGCTGTTTGGGGCTGTGAATGTGTTATTTGCGTTTCGAGTGCAGCATCGTTATATATTATGTTTAAAAGACTGCAAGACAGTTGCGTATGCATGTTTCTTTACAGCATAGTGGTAAGGAATTTAGTCAGGTTTCGCTTTATTTGGTTTAAGTAAAAAAGTGGTCCTATCCAAAAAATTAAGTTGCCCATATCAGGCACTTTGCTATAATCCGTCAATTTTCCCTACGTGATAATGTGGAGAAGTGATTTATATATTAGGTGAAGTTAATAATTTCACTCGGCTTATAACCTGCTGAAATTGTTCTTATGATTATAATTCTGGCAACAAAACGGATAAAGTTAAAACAGCCAATAATCCATACATCCGGGAGGATACATTCGAATCCAATGAAGATTAAGAAGATGAAAATACGGAAACCAAGGTTAGATTAAAGTTTTTATTTCCCGTGAACATGCTCTATTTACCCAACAACTACAATTCCTTCCAGTTGGAATAAAACTGAACGAATGAAAAGCAGTCAAGTTGTTTAAAATAGGCGGCCTAGCTCTGGAAGCATTAACAAAATACGGTGAATAGGAATGTTGATCCATGTTTGGGTCTTAATTATTAATTGAGACAATTTAATTTAATTTAATTAGATGCAGGTGAGTGCACTACTGCACTGGACACCAAAGAGCACCAATAAAAATATATATGATTAAAGACAGGGTTAAATATACGCTAATGCGACGTATATTTATCTTAGATTTGAATCATTTACTGTACTTTTGACTTGACTTGGCTTTAAACCTTGACTTCGCCATTTCAATGATTAGCTAACTTGGTTAATTTATTAGTCGACGTTTTTCTTCGATTGAGAGTAGTCGCCTGCGCGTTCATGTTTTATGATTGTTAGGACGAGAATAATTGTATTGCATTGTCAATTAAAAGTCTGCAAGTTTTTTTATAAAATCATGACGCATTTGATTTCTTATTAGGATAGGACTTTTGACACATATTTTTTCTATTAAAGCGACGCCTGGCAATAGCTTCGCATCTAATTTTCTGAAAACTTTCGGATTAAGCCAAAGGTTAACAAAACACTCCTTCTTCCTGGAGAAGAATACAGAAGCTTGCTTTAAATATCTGAAACCTGTCTATGAACTTAAACTTATAGAGAAGCCTGTATACTATACCGGTGTTTCAGTCGGTCTTCAAAATACGGGTAGCAAAATTTCTGTTGAGATCTGTTCTACCAGTTCAATCCCAAGAAGACATGTATAACCAGTGTCGACAGAAGTCTTTAAGTTTAATACGTTGAAGTTGCAAGCCGTTTCAAGTTATCATGAAATTTACTCTGTTTTGCCCAGTGTTAATACTACTGGCCCTGTTTGACTACTGTTTATGCAAAGGTTGGTTCAGGGGTTCCAAGCCAGTCCAGAGTTTTTTATACTATTAAAGCCGTGTTCAGGTCTACAACCTTAATGATCCGTTCCGACCGGTCCTATTTTAATCCGTGAAGGACTAAGGAGCCTAGAGCCAGCTCTAGTGATAACACAGTCACACAGCTGCTACACATGTAGGCTTACATTATTCAACAATTAAAGGGGTGGGGGCCAGACATGTGCAGGAGGGGAAATTCTGGGGGGGGGGGGTGAGGCGGCAGCCCAAAAAACCGGAAAAGTTCGGATTCTGGAGGTGAGCGAAAACCCCCAAACCCCCTCCCCCAACCACACGTATGGTGGGATCTAACCTTAGACTTGTACCAAGGTTCTTTGCTAGCGCAAGGATCTATCTTCAACGAGAATCGAACCACGGACCTTCCGATTTGCAAGCAGAATTACTACCATAGCGCTACACATGAACAAATAAAAACAGTTTACAGCGCACATTTTATTGGGACGCTTTCTCAGTAATTGACTGTTATTCTCTCGTTTCCGTTGAGTCAAGCGAAGTTGACGTCGATGAGCCTTTTCGCGGAAGAGTCGACAGAAGATTTGTTGGAAGGAAAGAATTTGAATACGTGGTTCTTGTGCGTCTTTCAAGCATTTGGAGACAAAACCTGAAAGGTGACACTTTGGAGGAAACCGATTTGAGACGAACCTGCACTGGGCTGCTGATTACCTACAATACAATTATGACATCTGCTAATTGTCTGTTAACAAATGATGGTCTGTAAGTGAAACTTAAAATATGCTTAAATCATAGTCAGGCTTGAGGCAATTTATGTTAAGCAAGTTTCAAACTTGTGTCTTTATAGTTCTGGTAATTTTGTCGTTAATAAATAAATTAAGCTTTGGCACATGATCTAAATTGACGAATTTAGCTTTTGGAACGATATTGTTGCTAAGACTTTTGAAATTTGCTTTTGGTGGATGAGCCCTAGACATGATATATTTGTACCTCTTCGAAACGTTTAGATACCGGACCTCAAAGGACAAAGACACAGATGTGGTTTTAATTTTACGTTCCTTTTAGCTTATCAATATGGCACTGTGTTCAAAACAACGTGTTACATAATAATATCCCGTAATTACGCATGCAAGTTACAGCCTCAAATGTGTCTGTTTCTGATTTCCGACCAATGTAAATATTCATTACAGTACCTGAAAAATTAGGTCTTGCAATTGTCAAACACATAATGTAATCATTACAGTACCTGAAAAGAGTGTCTCGCAATACTTGTTCTTGCAGAAGCACCGACTCTGTACTAGCCACTCAAAAACTCACTTTGAAAATGCGACCATCAAAGAAATCGAACGGCTCCGCTTACGGAATAGCGCTGAGTCTGTTCAAGCATACACCTGGGCAAGGTTACCTTGCAAAATCATATATTCACGATTCCTGGAAACGCTGCCTGTTCGATATTGGAGACAGAAAGAGAACAGTATATAATATCACAAAGAGCCAAAACCATCAAGTCAGCAATATCTTGCTGTCAGAAATTGACGAAGTTCGCTTATGTCAAAGCATGGCCAGCAGCATTGCCTTGATAAGAATTTATGATAGAGCTTTCGACAAGGAACATCTGACCGACAATTACTACTTCGCCTGTGTCCACGGTTTTCCCGACTGTCCTCACATACCAGTCCCGTTTCCAGAAGGTTACACCAAATTTAAGATGAAAGCTCTTGGCTATGGCATTTCTGAAGGCAAGTGGCATTATAAAACTGATTATCGGTTGCTGAATATATGTCACATTAAATTTACAGTACAAATTACAAATTTGCATGCTATTACAGTGCCATGTCAAGAGATTTTTAACTTCGCACAAATGTCCAAATTTACGATCATTCAGTACCACAAAATCCGACAGCAGCTTTCCGTTGGAATGAGAGCACTGGAATCAAAACAGTAAAATTCCAGAAAGTCTTGCGGCGAATCAAAGCAATCAGCAAGATTCCTTTACGAATGGTGCTTTCTTAACAAAATCCCACTACCAAAGGCAACATTTTTTAAATTGAATTGCCTATGAATTTACACAAACTGCTAAAATCCAACCGCACACGCAACATTCCAGAGTATTGCTACACAAAGCACCATTGAAAAAAATGTCCGACACAATTGGCAGGTTTCCTTAACAGCTTTCCAGTGAGCGGCACAAGTTGTCAAGTGCCTCGTAAGCTGAACATTTGTCCGAATATACAATGCTTTGATAGAAGCAAGACTTGCTATTTGTTTTCGACGCCGGAAATCTTTAAAACATATTTTGGAAAATAATTTTCAAATTATTCAAAGTACCGTAAGTTCTTAAAAAAGTGAACCATTGCAGTACACTCGATTTTATCACCCCTTCAATCCCAGCCAAAGCGTGTCCATGAACAAGAATATGCACTTGAAATACATATTGATTTTAATAATCAGGAGTTGGGTAAGCTTGTTTAAAATAGCATTAGGAATCGTTCAATTTTAGTTATTCAATTAATTGTCAATTGTACATTTTCAGTAGAAGAGCAGGAGTTCATTCGGACAAGAGGACAAGACTTAAATCAGCAAATGAAATTAATGGAAACTGTCTACAACGAAGAAGCATTGTTCCATCAAGATAGCATTTGTCTTTATTCCTCATGCCCTAATACTTCCTTGACTGAGGTACGAACCACAGCATTGCTGCATGTGCAAGCCGTTAATGGTACCTGATACGTTGCATTTTATATGCTCATTGTGGAAGCTAGTACATCTTGCATGCAGTTAGTTGTATAGCTAGAGTTAACATTATCTGTTAACACCATCCAGATCTATTTGCAGGAAGATGCTGGAGGACCACTGATGAATACTTTTGGCCAAGGATTTCGTCAGGTAGTGGGCATTAACACCAGAGGAGAGGAGATACAGCCTACTGCTGAATTCAGCCCCGGTCAAAGATTCTATTCCATCTGTCCGCCTAGAGAAAAACTTTGTACAATTGAGTATCACGCAATCTCTGGCGTTCTCACCTGGCTTTTTAAGACACTGGAAATGGCGGATGAAGAGTTTCCTGATGCCAAAGAGAAGCCATCGAATATGCCATAGTTGATTAGCGGCATAACATTTTGAATACTTGCAAGTTTTAATCTTAAATAAATTTTGTTAAGTTCAGTTTGCACTTGATCTGTGGGCGGGTGTCTTAGGTGATGTTTTGCAAACATTTCAATGTAGGTAAAAAGCTCAAATTAAGATTAAAATTAAAATTAAAGTTGAAACATAGTCCCCAATCTGGGAGTTGAACACTCTGAAGCTCCTTAGTGACTCCAATATTCCTATGGCGGCGTTTGATAACGCTTACCAGAGAAGATACCTGGACTCAAATTTACCCGCGTAGGTACGTGCTGCAAACGCTACACCCAGTATGCATGCATCGAACGAACTAACATGAAAGAAAGTTGAACCTAAATCTTCTGTGTGCTTACGACAACCTGGAACATCAGTAGCCAACCTTAGGACGCTCTTCAAGATGAAATCTATTAAAATCATCCATTGCTTGCATAGGTAGCTAATCTCGAAAGCGTGGCAAAAGGTGGCGGCATCACCTGCGACAGTCCACGATCAGAGATTCCAATTCCCATATGGTGACGTTTCATATCGCTTATCCGCAAAAATATTACGATCCACCATCTGGACTTAAATTAGCCTGAATCCTTAATGTTAATAATCATCCTTATCTTTAATTTAATAATATTAATCCACTGTAAGTGTGGTGGGGGCTTAAAATATCATCTCGCTCATGGCCATGCCAAGACAAAAAGCGAAGAAGCATTTGTCATAATATTGGCTTCTGCCAACAGCATCTGTTGACTAAAAGCAGAAATAAGAAAGTAAACTTTGAATTTGAAGAAAAAAATTTGTAAAGCATCACTAACTCAACAAGCATGATTAAATCAGCAAAATACTTATATGGCATACGTATTTAGTTTATTCATAACGGCTTGGTGATGTTTCCTTGTACACAATTCTTTCATAGACACATGACCACTAGACCGTTTCATCTAACTTTGGACGCAATATAGCATCAACAGCTTTCTTACGCACAACTCTAACCTACGGAGACTGGTAGTGACTGGTAAAGTATATTTCTCACAAGACTACACAGAACACTGATTTTCCTGTCAAAAACAAAAGTAGCAGTCTACCTTTGGTCACAGCCAGCAGATCCGAAAGGTGTGCAGAACTTTATATAAATATATATGTGCAGAAATATATCGTTGATTACACTTATTGGAAACTGTCTTTCCTTCTGTCTGCGGAAAAGAGTGTGGCCTGATCAAAACCTATTATGTCATACACTAATTGTGTTTCTATAATGGTGGTAACAGGCACCGAACTTAGAAACAACAAGAATGGTCTTCCAATGCATTCGTGAGAACAGCCCAATGTGGTACATTTTGATTATTAGTATGAAAGATGGGTTGCTGCAAAGCCTGTAAGACGGGGTGTAAAACCTCCTCCGAACTTGTGAAAGAGGCTATATGGACGTGCGTTATTCTCGCTTTAGTGGCTACTTTAGTGCTTCATGCTGGCATTACATTAGGAGCTTATTTCAGATATCCATCTTTCATTTTGGAACATGTAAGTTCTGGTATCATCTGAAAACGTAGATGAAACTGTAGAAAACTTTTTATGGAAACGCAGAACTTCAACGAAACATTAACAACTAATAACTTTCATTTTTGATTCTTGGCGCTCCTGTACCTGTTTTAGCTAAATTGCACCTTGTTCTTGTATCTGATTCGTAATCGCGAGGATAGCCATGCAGACATATTTTCCGCAAATCCAAATCACAAGTTTGAATCCCACCTTAGAGCAAATCAAGCAGTTTCTTGCAAAAGGACAAACCAAAAAAGACAGATAAAAACTTTATTTAGATTTTAAATCTAAAAACCTTTTGCTGCTTTTAGCGAAAATTTTGGTTTGACCTGCCCTTCATCTGGCAGTGTCACGATACCGTTAGCTCTGATTTAGTCAGCCCTTGTACCAAACTTTCGAGTTTCGATGGTTCACTCACCTAACCCTTGTTACAGTGTGAACTCAACTATAATCAACCTATTGCAAAAATCTCACGACAAATTTCCCATTCTGTAATGGTGTTGATGTAGGTCTTTATGGATATAGCTCCCTGGTACACTGGCAGTTTCATGTCATGATTTTTTTACAAACAAATGCTTATTTCCTGTGCCCAAATTTCAATGTTACAGTAATTTTTGATTGTAGCATGGATACCTAAAATGTTTAAAACAGGAGAATTAATTCATTAGTTGCAGATGCGATATGATAAGCACTTTCCAGCGGTGACAGCATGCAATTTCAATCCTCACTTTCTGGCAAGACTAGCATTTTCAGCATTTGGCCACTCAATTGTAAGTTAGTCTATAACGAAATGCAAATGCCACTCTAGTAAGCCTTCTAATAAGTTTGTTTGCAACTCCGGCCATCTTTTTTATAAAGTCGTTTCTCTTTGCTTTACGTTTGTGTTTCTGATTACTCCGCAAAGTCATCCAAGTTTCGCCTTGTCATATGACACTTGATAAAACATTGAATGCGTTGCACGAAAGGTTAATACCACGAGAAAACGTAAAGAACATCAGTCAAGACGGGACTCGAACAGGTACGCGAAGTGCTTGTATTACCACTAAAATTGGCAAACAGACAGTGAGATTAGAGTTTTTATTTATACTCATTTAGCGAACACGGGGTACTGACCTATTGCTATTAGTACTGGAGGATACGTCACGCTTATATGACATACTTAAGGGGGGGGGGGCTCCACCATGAAAAATTTTATGGTTACGGATTTTGCTCATTTTCACACAAAATTTTGTCACATATGTCCTGCATATCGAGTTTCAATTTCGAGTAGTTTCGTTCAGTACTTAACGAGTAACCGACTATGAATTGCATGCAATTTGAAAACAGGTGAAAACGGCGGTGCCGCAGCAAATAAAGGCACTTTTACACCTGAATTTCCTTGAGAGTGGAGCTTTATTCGGTTGTATGTTTGATATCTGATGCAAACAAAGAACTTAGGGTAGCTTTTAATGGGAAACGTTTCTTTATGACTTTATTTAGTGATTTTAGGAAGTAGCACCGACGCTGGAAGGCCTGAACCACGAAAATCATTTAACGGCCGATAACTTGAATTTGGTGCATTTGCGGGCAATGGTCCAAGAAGAAAAATGTTCCCGACAATGAGAGCTTTCGATTGATAAAAAATTTAACATATTTCGAAAATTTTGAAAAATTGCTATTTTTGCTATTATGGTTGTCAGACCCCCATATTTGACCCCAGCGACCAACTGGGTGCACTAACCTGCACCATTTGTGCCCAAACTTGACCTAAAGTCATCAATAATCGTGCGCAAATAGATAGTCTAACATTTTATAGGCCTGTGTTGCCATAGCTCTAGGTTATTTGCCAGAAAACAGGAAATTCCTAATTTTGCTAAAAATTGAGATTTCTGCGGCAGAGAAATATTGAAATCGGACAGAGCTTTTTGAAGACCTAAATTAAAATTCTGCTTCCTACAAATCACCCTTCGAGATCGTATATATGACAAAGGATGGACGTTGAAGTGCTCCAGTTTGTCGTTGGCGAGATTTCTCTGGCGCACGGAAAAACTCACCACTTTTTCCGTTTCCCATGTTTAACACAAACTGACATCAACTTTGAGGTGAAATTACTCGCAAACCGTAAGAGATCCGACATTCAGTAAGTCACATGCATCCTGCTTTCAGGTTTGACCAAGTAGGTAGTGGGGCATATGAGCAAAATCTTAATGAAGAACAAGTAGGACGAGGACAAATTCAAACGCTCTAGCAATTAAGCCGGGTTTAATGCTTACAGCGTACACTCTATTTACTCTACAACAGCTGGTTTTAATGTTTAGTTAACATCTCATGCTATCTTAATGGATTACGTTAGAGCAAATACTACGGACAACATGCCTCTAATAATTGCAGGTAACCCAAATTCAATTAATTTGACGCAATCCGTTCCAAACC